>JAKOGI010001127.1:0-155000 GCA_029747015.1 Carnegiea gigantea
GTGAGTTGCTTTCTAGAGCGCCAGGAAATGAGATTGGGTCCAAATAACACTACATAACCTCTGGTAGATCGACAGGAGTCCTTACAACCGGCCCAATCAGCATCTGAATAGTCAACAATGACTGAAGGAGAAGATGCAGGACGAAGTTGTAAGCCAAAACTCAAAGTACCCTGCACGTACCTCAAAATATGCTTGGCAGCATATGGAGGTGAGTAGTACAAGGAACATGCATAAATTGGGAGACTAAATGAGCTGAATAGACAATATCTGGTCTCATCATAGTCAAATATTACAATGTACCTACCATACTTCTGTACTTAGTGGGTCTGCAAGTAACTCTCCATCTGTAAGGATCAAAGAGGTTCGAAAACAGATGGGATACGAACAGGTTTAGCAGTATGCATGTGAAACTTATGAATAAGATCATGAACATATTTTTGTTGGGTTAAAAATATGCCCTAAGACGTTCATACCACCTGAACACCTAAAAAATAATTAGGTCACCGAAGTCCTTCATAGCAAACTGTTTCGAAAGAACTGAAATGAAATTATGAAGGACAGAGAGGAACTACTAGTGAGAAAAATGTTATCGACACAGAGAAGTAATAAACAAACATGGAGGTGTCAGATGAACTACAGGTGAACCCATGAGACAGAAGGAAGCTGCTGAATTTATGGAACCAAGCTCTAAGAGCCTGTTTGAGTCCATAAACATGATGAGGTAGATGAGGGTGAACAAACCCAGGGGGTTGTTTCATGTAAACTTTCTCAGTAAGAATGCCATGAAGAAAAGCATTCTTAACGTCCATTTGTCGAATAGGCCAACCAAAAGTAAGAAACAATAGTATAAAATCTCAGATCTATGGATGGAGAAAATACCCCGGATGAATCAGAGGAAGAGCAAAACACCCTGTAAAAGCCAGGGAGGGTCCTGAGGCAGAGTCGGGGACGGCAGAACGCAGAAACTCCAATGAGCAGTGGGAGAAAAACCAAGGTGGGCTCGGTGTGGAGGACGCCTGAGAAGAATGAGGAAGACCCGACGGTGCAGCAAGAGGCAAAACTGAGACCCTGGCTTGGGGTGGGCATGCCTGTGCGAGAGCGATGAAGCCCCACCCCCACGGGAAAGAGGGGGCACCCATGCTACACAGAAAAGAGAATCAGATAGCACAGGCTGGAGGAAACCAAAGAGTCGTGGCGGAAGAGGAGTGATACGACGGTGGTGGGAATAGAGAAAAAAGTCAAACGCTGCAGCAGTAGAGAATGAGAAGGACGACACTGGACCACTGCATGGCGGAGAATCAATAGGCGCAGTGATCGTTGAGGCCAACGATGGCGTGACAGGGGTACTGTCGGTAGTCGGCATGGCGTCTGAGACGTCGGCGACAAGAAGGGCGGCTAGGGTTTTGGTGAAACAAGGGAAAGAGGGAGAGACCCTAATCACGTTGGAAGGGAGGAAAGAAAAAAATTAGGTTTCTATCTCTGACTCTAATACCATGTGAATGTGATTCAAGACTCTAACCCAATTAGGGAGCCTGACACTGTATATATAATAATCAGGAATGTACAAAAATTACATATTTATCATCTGTACACTATTAGGAGCAATTAATTGCTAACAATTGTTTCCCATATGCCCCTTAATCCATAAGCTTTACTAAAGCAATGTGCAGCTCAATTCAACATGTAGTATGGATTAACCAACTACCCACTACTATCAGATCATTGCTGGTATCCCTTTCGTAAAATCCAAATCAATTGTTTGCC
Organism: Carnegiea gigantea; assembly: GCA_029747015.1. Taxonomy (NCBI): domain Eukaryota; kingdom Viridiplantae; phylum Streptophyta; class Magnoliopsida; order Caryophyllales; family Cactaceae; genus Carnegiea; species Carnegiea gigantea. The sequence continues at coordinate 1,765 of JAKOGI010001127.1, forward strand.
AAACACAGCCAATGCTAACACTGTCACTATTTAGTGTAAATCCCACAAAAATAAGGTTTGGAAGTACGTCATCTAAGAACCAAAATAAGGTTGTCTCAAGTGGTTGGACAACTTTTCCCCTCATATAAGGTCTCATATTGGAGTATTATGAATTACGAAGATCTGTGACAGAAGAGTTATGATTCATATAGTTCAACAATAGCTTAACTCCAATGAGATGGATGATCTAAGATCCAAAAAATATATATATATCAACAAAATAAAATGAAAAATGAAGAAAATTGCAGACTCCAATTCAATTCATTCTATGGTTAATCAATTGGGAAAAATGGATAAAGCTTAAGTAACTCATCCCTGAAGAAAAACATACAGGATTATTACTTTTAGATTATACAGAGTTACACAAGCATTAGAGGGCACACTTGATTAGTACTGATAAAAACATATAGAGGCAGAGTCTAAGATCTTTTTTATATGCTTGAAAGTTTGAACCAAGTCTCGAATGCGGAAGAGAAGCAATCGTAACTTACGTGGAGTAGCCCTACTCCACTAATCTTTAGTTCACCATTATCAGAAGTCTCTTCATCCGGGAGTGTCCTAGCCTTGACAAACAGGTGGGATTGTCCTGTATAAGAAATGATGAATAATCCTTGAGTAATCTTGGCCTAATATAAGTGTACTTCCAAACCAATGACATGTACGAATCCATTAAAAGTAGGGGGTTCGTGATAACCTAACGGACCTTATTGATTCTAGACTATACTCATGTGGCATTCTTGGGAGCACATGGTGCGCTCGCCTATGTATGGATGTCAAATTAAAATTTAAGCAAACCTCATGCTGGAATAAGTTACAACGAGATCCATGATAAAGATCCCACACAATAAGTTTCCAGACCAAGCCCCCACTCACAGCCCAGAGTCCACTGTTATGCAAATCAAAAAAAAAAAAAAAAAAAGGCAGTAATTAAATGTGCAAATGAACAGAAAAATCATACACGGAAAGAGGTAATGAAAATCCTAGATGCTTAAACTTTACTACATATGTTTGAATGTAAATGCTGAAGTGTAGGAGCTTCTACAAGTTTAATTTGCATGTTTTTGATCCAAAAATGAAGGTCTAGGTCAACCATAGCCATCCCATAATATTGATTCCTGTAAAAGCCTGGTCCTTTTTAAACTCCTATCATAAACTTTTCTGAACAATTGTTAAGCATCATGAAACAAACTTTATTCACTCACATCAAGTACTAAATGTCCAACCTTTTTAAAATAACGATAAATAAAGACATACAAAACACAGCAGAAATGTAAACCTTTTTGAAAAAGCTAGCAATATGTTCCAATGAATGTAGGCAATGAGGGAGCTAACCACCTACATAAAGTAACAACTTGTTATCTTCTAAACTTCAGACACCAAATTTTATTATTCATCATCTAGAATCCAACCGTCCCGCGCCCCCAACAAAAAAAAAAAAAAAAAAGAGAGAAAAAGAAAAATCTCATTTTGCAATTCTTACTGTATTTAATCCTGATACAACTAAATGTATAGAATTTTAGCGGAGGTGGTGGCCGTGAAAAAAGCAACTCAAACCTTCCCAGACGTATTATTGACTGTGTGAACATTATGATTCTTAGACCCAGTCAAAAGCAGCAGATGAATCAGGGTTTATGGCCATGAACATTAATACATCAATGTGCTAAGGCTGACCTAGACCCAGAGAATAGGAACTGTCATAACAATAATTTATGGAAACATTTACATATCATGTTAAAATGCCAAAAGGATGGACCATAGTTACCACATGCCAAGATCGGGTATTGCTTTGGTTTGATAAACAAATTCGGGGTCAAAATACGCAATTTGGCTAGGATCCTAGAACGAGGGGTGGGTTCATTCGAAATGCTCGTTAGGATAGTAATTTGTTATACAAATATATCCGGATCGCTTAGAATAAATGAATAATATATATATATATATATATATATATTATATATATATATATATATATATATATATATATATATATATATATATATATAATATATATATATATATATGTATGTATGTATGTATATGTATGTGTATATACATTAGTTACCTAGGGCCAGTTCATTTTTAGCATGTTGCGCCTGCTACTTGATTCAACCTCCAAACTACTTTTCCAACTTGCTCGAACCTGCTCCGACCTACTCAAACCCCTCTAACCCACTCCAACCCACTCCAAAATTACCCAAGCTATAGGTGATCCTTGAATTTGTTCGTATGCCTCTTCGACTAAATTAATTTTATTACACATAATTTTGCTCTCACCTTTAGTGTTATGATTAGAAAAATACTATTTGATTGATTCGGTATATCCAAACACCCAGAGGCGGATCTAAGTAGAAGGTAGGATTGTCCAAGGACACCCCTGGCCCAACAAAAATTCTAATTGGCTATTTTAAAAATGGTTGGAGTTATATAGATAGGCACTCAAAAAAAGGCTGAAGGATATTGGACGCCCATACATTCAAAGCCCAACTGCTAATGTATTTTTAGTTTTTAGTTTTTAGTCTTTAATAAAAAAGGACCTAAGTAAATGCTCCATCTGGACCATTTCTTCCTTTTATGACTCTCTCAGTCTCTCTCATCCTCTTTCTGACTGTTCCCTTCAGTTCAATCTCAAAAAAGCAACTTTATCAGTGGCCATAAGCAAATGAACTCCTCTCTCTCTGTGTGTGTGTCTCTCTCTCTCTCTCTCTCTCGCTCTCTCTCACATATTCTGCAGCAAATGCCGAAGGAACTAGGGAAGGTTGAACACCATTATTCTTTGATACTTTCCTAAGTTTATCAAGTCTTCATTCCTTAATATCTAAATTCGTAATTTCCGTCACACCATAAATTATTTTATTAAATATTTTTTGCATTTTTCTTTAAAAAAGTATAATTTGTATGGTATTATTGAGGGATTAGGGGGTGTTTAAGAAGTAGAAGACGGAATGTGAAAGCATGCCATTCAAATTAAAATTAAGGGACATGCCTTTCAAATTAAAATTCCTTTTTATGTTAAAATAATGCAAATGACAATGGAGTAGGTGGACACCCCCTAATCCAAAAGTCTAGATCTGCCACTGCAAACATTGTTGTATATTGAGCCCTACATATGCTAATAGGAGTTCGTTATCATATTCCACCTCAAAAATATGAGACACCTGCTGTGATACGGGGACTTCTAATTTCCGCCACTTTTCACTACGGTTTACAATCAAGAGAATGCTTGTAGTGTTAAAGAGTACTTGAAAGGTATTGAAGGATAGAAAATCTCAAATAAGTAGAGAACGGAAAATTAGCATAAGTATATTGTGACACTACATAACTTCATCCAAATGCTTTAAAAAGGGGTACGTCTTTTACCACGACCAACAAACACTATAACAATCCCGACTTGAGTTATATGATGAGCGAAATAGAATGAATTTTAGGTATGTAATAGCTAGATTTTATTATCAACAAACTAGCATTGAACTTTTACATATAATTTTTTGTTTCAATGAAACACGTTTGCCTACTTGCAAATGGTTATCATAAACCAAAGTCTGGTAATGCATTATATTGATGTTCAACTCTTTTATTGCATAATTGTTGTGGATGTAATCTAAACTAGTATTACAAAAATCTTAAGTTATTGTATGAAAAATAGTCATTGATAATTGTAAGTGCTCCATGATGCTAATAGTTCTACCTGCTCCTACATGCTAACTACTAATCTAGCTCTCCCCAAACATTATAACTTGCTCCAACCTGCTAACTGTTCCTACAAGATGCCAATAACAAATAGACACTTAAACCTAAATGACATTCAGCCTAAGCAAAATTACACTACAAGAATCCGGTCCACTTGAGACCGGAAATTGGAGACCGAAATGAAAATCGGTCTCCAATTAAGTTTGGAAACCGAAATCAGAGACCGAAATAGGTGGTATCAAATTACTTTCAATTTGGAGACCGAAAATCACTGTGCGGTCTCCACTTGAGACCAACATAATTTTCGGTCTCCGATTTTGGAGACCGAAACATTATGCGGTCTCACTTAGAGACCAAAACAATATTCGGTCTCAGAGGTTGTAGACCAACACAAATGTCGGTCTCAATTTTGAAATCTTTGGAGACTGAATTCATTGCCGGTCTCCGATTTCGAGACCAAAATGCTAGCCCGGTTTCAATTAGAGACCAACAGTATTTCGGTCTCCAAAATGGTGTAGGAGTCCAGAAGTATCTGGGCATTTCAGAGACCGAAATACCGTATTTGGTGTCAAAAAGTAATTACTTCAGAGACCGAAATTTTGATTCGGTCTCCATTTGAGATCAATTACATGTTCGGTCTCCAACCACATATACATTTTTTATTTTCCGCTTTAATTTTAGAGACCAAGACAACCTTCGGTCTTCACTACCCCAGTGTACTGTTCATCCCTGTTTTGGCCTTATGTGCAGATTTATTTACAGTATTTGTGTCTTCTTCCCCCCGGGGGCCCCTCCTATGGGTAAGCTAGTCCTCGGCTTGCTTCGGGGTTCAATAGAGATCCCATGTGATTGGAGACCAAAAAATAGAGATCGAAATTGAAAGCGGTCTCCAATTAAGTTTAGAGACCGAAGTCAGAGACCGCTTTGGGCCGTCTTAACTTGAGTCCAATTTTAGAGACTGAAAAAAAAATTTAGATTCAAACAGAGACCGATTCTGAGTTGGTCTCAAATAGTAACCACATTTAGAGACCAATCCCTTATTACAGTTTCAATTAGAGACCGCGTTTTCCCGGTCTCTAATTTCGGTCTCATGATATACCTTATTTTTCCCACCCATTTCGGTCTCCAGAACACTCCATCGACGTGACCCTCTCTTCTTCTTCGAAGAAACGACAACCGCCATTGCAATGGTTCTCCTTTTTCCTGTGTATTCCACCACCGGCGAGAAACGACCGCGATCTGGCAGAACGTAAGTGTCCTTTCCCTGCCATTGCTTCTCCTCGCTTCTCACAATCTCATTGTTGTGTTCTTCTTCCCTGTTACTTTCTGCTCAATCTTTTGCAGCCTCTCTGTTTCATCTGCCGTCTCCTTGGCAGCTCTGGACCGCCGGTAGCAGTCGTCCCTTTCATCCGCCGTCAATTTCAATCTTATGGGTGGGTGGCTGGTTATGGTTTGAGGAACCGTAACCCTAATTCGAACCTTCTCTGGTTGTAAGTCTAAAATTGTTTCTGAATTCTCTAATTTGTTTCTGAATTCCTTTGTCTAGTTGATTCTTTCTTGATTCTTCCCTTGCTATTCTACAATTAATTATTGTTGTTTTCCTCCTTTGTTCAGTCTTGCACGTGCTATAAATGAAAGGGTTGTGAGGTAACCTTCAATCTTAAGGGCTGGAACTCTGCGAGATTATCAGCTTATAAGTTCTGTTGGGGCTGTATTGCTGCTAATTGCAGATTATTTTGCGTTTGTGATATTGATGTTGATCTTACTTCATGATATGTCTAAATTGGTAGGTTGGGTTGCAGTGGATGCTTTCATTGTATAACAAGAAGTTAAGTGGGATTTTGGCAGATGAAATGGGTCTTGGAAAGACTGTACAGGTGAATTGCTTTTTCTTGTACTCCTCACCATAGAAAATAACCCATGTTTTAGACTATGTAAATACTTGCTTGGAATTGCAATTGGTTGGTGTATTGCTATTTTGAATCAGTGGGAAGGCAAATATGAAGCAAAGCCACTTCAATGTTTTGACACCACCGAGTCTGTACTTCATTCTGCAGGTGATGGCATTGATTGCTTACTTGATGGAGTTCAAAGGGAACTATGGCCCTGACCTAATTATAGTTCCAAATGCTGTCCTGGTGAATTGGAAGGTCTTTACCTGCTATCTTATAGTCAGTTACACGGTTCATGCTTGCTCTTGCTGACTATGCTTGGTATCTTGGTAGAGTGAGTTGCACACTTGGCTGCCGAATGTATCATGCATTTACTATGTTGGTGGAAAGGATCAAAGAGCTTGCAAAACATCTCAAAATACAGGTTTGGTTACGACAGATGGTACAAGTTTGCAAGATGATATCATGAGATTGTATCAACCTGTCCATTTACTTGTTCGAGCTCCTGGACGAATACTAGATCTTGCAAAGAAAGGAGTTGGGTTGTATATATTTGTAATTAGTTTGATTGAATTTTTGCGTATATTTAGAACCGTCTTAACTAAATTAATAAAATGTATTTATGGCAATTGTGGCGTACTAGCACGTATGCCGCTTCTATAATTTGTGGCAATCGTGACCCAAAAATGATTCAAAAAAAATAACAGGTTCAAACAACAACAACAAAATTATTTTAAAAAAATTGTTAAATTAGAGACCGAAATTATATCTCGGTTTCTGTTTGAGACTGAGTATAAATCTCGATCTCAAAATATACCATAGCGAGACTTCGGTCTCAATCAGGGACCAAAATAACTGTACGGTCTCTGGTTGAGACCGAAATCCTTGGTCTCTATTAGAGACCACCAGACTTTGGTCTCTAGTAGAGACTGTTGGAGTTTGGTCTCTAACAGAGACCAGAAATTTTGGTCTCAAACAGAGACCAAAACTTTTGGTCTCAACTAGAGACCGAGGAACAAAATTTAGTCTCTAAATTTGAATTGCGACCAAGGATTTAGAGACCGGCCCATTTCGGTCTCTGTTCGGTCTCTAAACTTAAATTGAGACCGAAATTTCTATTTTTGAGACCGGCTTTTTCGGTCTCCAATAGGGCAGAATCTTGTAGTGTTAGTAAATTTTATGCCTTTATTTATTTATTGGACATTATCTCCGCCTGTATTTTAATTGCTATGTAGCTGACTAGGCCTTGACCAAAGCCCATGTTTAATTGAAGTTGAGGGCTTGGACTATTAGTTGTACTTAGCAAAAGCTGCGAAACCCTATTATTGATGTGATTCGTCAGTGGTTTTTTATTTTGTATATGTACTTCATGAAATTGATGCTTCTTTGGTTGTTGTGTGTTAGAAAAATAGAAGAATAATGGCTGGCAAACAATTGAACAGACTGAGTCGTGGATAAACCACTTCCTTGAAAGCAATTACGGCTTAACTACGGTACAAATCGATACAGCCGGCTGCTCCCCAAGGTTAACTCAGCACTCTTGAACGCGTATACTTCGCGGCCAAGAGTTTGGAGTATGCAGTATGTAACCCAGAATACAGAGAAGAAGAAGAGAAGAGAGAAGTGTGAGAACAGGTCTGTTGAGCCATACTGCTAAGGCCTCTATTTATAGGGGAAAAAATGGCTGTTACAAAGCCATTAAAATGGCGTAAAAAGAGGCAGAATATCTGGCCATTAAAAAAGGCATAGAATGAGGCAGAAGATTTGGCAGCATTCAAGGTGAGGGGAAAGACCAGGAAGACTATAACGTTAGGGAGTGATTCACGGAGGATTTTAGCGTAATCTGTTACGAAAATGTTGAAGAGATTTCTCCCAAAAAGATATGTTAGGCCCACAAACCACAACCCACGGTCTGCACCGCGCCGTGCCCGGCCCGGCCCGGCAGCGGCTACGCGCGCGTGCGCATGGTGGCGCTAGACACCCTCAACCCCATAAAGCATGGTCTTAAGTTATTCAACATGGGCAAGGAGAATGGGATATATGAACCCCTCAAAACACCACCCAAAAGTTCCATGTGGGACAAATGTGAGAGAGAGAAAAGGAAAGAAAAGCTACCTTGTTGCCATTACTCTAACAGTCCGCCACTAATGGCATACAAGTCAAAACGATTTAGGAAAAGAATTCTGGGCAATGGAGGGTCAGATACTTAGGCATCAATATCTTTTGATTTGAATTGATATATTAGTGATGTGAGGCAACAACCAATAGTCTAACAAGTGAACTAAGTCTTGAACTTACAAGACATTGATTGAGACCCCCACATCGCATATCAACCCTTAACAAATTGCATACTTCGCGATAGTTACACTAGCACTTTCATGGCCATGCGAACACCTTGGGTCTCATACGTGCTCAAGAGAGACAGCCTAAGTCTCTCATAGAAGGCAGCCAGACCTTCACACTTACGTAGGTAATTCCATCAAGTCTATCTCAACATAGACCACCATAGCTATGGCTATGGAATTATTAAGAGCATAATATAGCTTAACCTCGCAATCATCAAACGGTGAATTCATTAGGTGCTTCTCACTAGCAACCCCCACAATGGGTATGAATCCATTAAGAGCATAAGCTCAACTTCTAAGCACTACCACACGCCATAGGAATAGGGATGTAGTGCATCTTGAAGACTAGTATGGTTTCGTTTGACCACTAATGGGTATCCACCATACCACTGCCATAGGCTTAAGTCCCATTCCGCTCGACATTTCAAGCATTACTCACCTGGTCAATCCTTCAGTGAGGGGATCCGCCAGATTCTTCCCGGATCTCACATACTGTAGGGATATGACACCATATTTCAGCAATTATTTCACCGCACTGTGTCTAATACGGATGTGTCTCCTCTTTACATATGGACACTGTTGTGCACCACTTTTATTGCGGCCTGCGAGTCACAATGTAGGGAAATAGGTGTCTCCTGTTTTCCCCATAGCGGCATGTCTGCTAATAGACCCTTAAGCCATTCTGCTTCCTGACCTGCCAACTCAAGAGCAATAAATTCAGATTCTATGGTAGAGCGGGCTGTACAATTCTGTTTCACAGACTTCCACGAAATATCCCCTCCACCTACAGTAAATACATAACCGCTAGTAGAACTAACTTCATCGTTATTAGAAACCCAGTTTGCATCACAATATCCTTCTAACATAGCAGGAAATTTGTTAAAGTCTAAACACCAATCCATAGTACCTCTAAGATATTTAAGCAAACGAAGAAGTGCATTCCAATGTTCTTGGCTAGGGTTATGTGTATGGCGACTTAACCTACTAACAACATAGGCAATGTTAGAACAAGCAAAATTCATGAGAAACGTTACACTTCCTATAATTTTAGCATACTCAGTTTGAGACACACTAGTTCCTTTGTTCTTTTTCAAATGTATGCTAGGATCATAAGGGATTCTTATAGGTGTTACATCAAAACAATCAAATTTCTTTAACACCTTTTTAATGTAATGTGACTGACATAATGAAAAACTAGTGTTGGTTTTTCGTATCTTAATCCCTAAGATCACATCTGCTTCTCCAATGTATTTTATTTCAAAAAGAGAAGACAACAAATTTTTAGTCTCATTAACAACAAGCAAATTTGTGCCAAAGATCAGCATATCATCCAAATAAAGACATATAAGTACACAATATGATCCAATCATTTTCGAATGTACACATGAATCAGACAAATTTACAGCAAAGCCATTTTGCAATAAAGAGCTGTCAAACTTTTCATACCACCGTTTAGGAGCCTGCTTTAGACCGTAAAGGGACTTTCTCAGTCTACACACCTTGTTCTCCTGACCAGCTACCTCACAACCCTCAGGTTGGGTCATATAAATTTCTTCTTCTAAGTCACCATTAAGAAACACTGTTTTGACATCCATTTGATGTACAACAAGATCAAAGATTGCAGCTAAGGTAATTAAAGTTCTAATGGTGGCTATTTTGGTCACAGGAGAGTAGGTGTCAAAATAATCTATTCCCCTTTTTTTGGTCAAAGCCCCTAATAACCAATCTGGCCTTATATTTGTCAATTGAACCATTAGACTTCAACTTCTTTTTGAAGATCCACTGACCGCTAATTGGTCTATAGCCCTTAGGCAGGTCAGTCAATTCCCATATTTTGTTTGACTCGAGAGAATCTATTTCACTCTTAATAGCTTCTCTCCAGAAGGTAGCATCTATAGACCTTATAGCCTCTTGATAGATTTTGGGATCTTCCTCAATCAAGAGAATAGACACCAATTCTTCGGTTATCACATCAATATCCAAGTTGTTAAAGGTTTCTACTAGGAAAGCAGTGACAAAGTCAGGTTTGAAATTGGTCTCAGTTCTACGTCTCTTGCTCCTTCTAGGTTCAGTCACTACGACTCTAGCATCAGAACTGGAAGCAGGCAATTTCACAGTTTCAGGCACAGCATCCGATACCACATTAGGCACTTTCTTTTTCAAAGGAAAAACATGCTCAAAGAATTCTGCATATCTATATTCAGAAATAGAATAATCACTCAATGACATGAATCTATAAGCAGCACTGTTTTGAGCATACCCAATAAACACGGCATCAAAGATCTTAGGGCCTATGTTGGTACGTTTATGACTAGGTAAAGCAACCTTAAACAAACATCTCCACACTTTCAAATATTTCAAATTAGGAGCATGCCCTTCCCAGAGTTCATATGGGGTCTGGTCTAACCTTTTGTGAGGGACTCTATTGAGGATAAAACAGCCAGTTAATACAGCCTCCCCAAACATATTATCAGACAACCCAAAGCTAACAAGCATAGCATTCATCATTTCTTTAAGGGTACAATTTTCCCGTTCAGCTATGCCATTTTGTTGAGGGGTATAAGGAGCACTAGTCTCATGTATAATACCATTTTTCTTACAGAAAATAGTTAGGGAGTTGATATCATATTCCTCACCTCTATCAGACCTAAGTCTCTTTATTTTTCGATCTAATTGATTTTCAACCTCTGCTTCGTATTTCAGAAACATTTCCTCAGCCTCATCTTTAGACTTAAGGAGGTAAACTTTGCTATATCTAGAGTAGTCATCTACAAAAGTAACATACCATTTCTTTCCTCCCTTACTTGTTGTGTTCTTAAAGTCTGCTAAGTTCGAACGCACAAGTTCAAGCAACTTAGTCTTTCTAGTTGTTATGGACTTAAATGGTTTTTTAGCAAATTTTGCTTCAACACAAACATCACATTTCAAACATTTTTCTGTGATAATGTCAGGAATTAACCTCATGTTCCTTAGTTTGTTTATCAAAGCATAATTAACATGACTAAGTCTACCATGTCATAAGTCCACAGACTCAGCAATATAGGCAGAAGAAGAAGCATTTCCATTAGCAGCATCAGAAGCAACATTCAGAACAAAGAGCCCCCCAATACGATACCTCCTCCCAAGAAAAACCCCATTGCGAAGAATAACAATTTTTTCAGCTTTCTGCTTCACCTCAAAACCAGCAATATCAAGAACACTACTGGAAACTACGTTTCTATGAATGGAAGGTACATACAGCGCATTGTTTAAGCATAGAGATTTTCGAGAAGTAAATTTGATGAGTACTTTCCCTTTACCTGTAATAACCCGACCCTAACCCATATTATTTATTTAAATCATATGTATTTATTTAATTAATCATATTTATTCATTTAATTTATCATGATTATGGATTTAATCACTCATGGTTATTTGTTTAACCAAATCATGTTCATTAATTCAATTACCCTCAATTTATATATTTACCGAATTACCTTATGTCATTTAAATTTGTCACTTTCATTTATCGCATTTACTCATCCCGATTGGGAGATATTTCATTTGGGTCCCATTTGCAATTCAAGTTTTATTGATTGCTAATTCAAGTTTTGTTGATTAATTAAATATCGGGTGAATCGCTAGGAGGCTTCGATAATTATGGTTTGAGAAATTATTATTATTATTATTATTATTATCATTATGATTATTATTATTGTTATTATTGTTATTATTGTTATTGTTATTATTATTTTGATAAGATTATAAAAATTTAATTTTGAGTTACGCAAAAACATTATCGTTATGAAGCGTTTTATTCCCGAATTCAACTTATTTCGACCCAACTTGAAGCCCAACAAGTTTGCATTCTTTAACCTAACTAATTACCATGATTTAAGGCTAACCATGGTTAACAAAACCTTTGTTGAGGATAAAATTTCAGCCACAAGTTAGATTAGTCAAAACAAACACAAATCTAACCCAAAAAATTCCATTCTCTCTCCTCTCTCTCCCCCTCATAGCAGCAGCCTAGCCACTATTTAGGCTGTTTTCGGCCACTTTTCCGACTAGCTCAAGTGTTTTTCGACTCCCCTCAACATCCTCATACCTCTAGCTACCATCTTCCATGATCAAAACCATTAAACCTCATCTCCATCTCTACTTATTTGCAATCAAGGTGAGTAAACCCTAATCTTGATCTTGTTGATTTTGATTTTGATTTTAGTTTTGATGCTTGTTTTGATGCTTGTGATCATTGTTCATGATATTTTGATAAGAAATAAAAGTTATTTTGGTGTTGATCATGGTGAAGTTGAGCTTGATTTATGCTAGGGTTTAGGGATTGATCATGTTCTTACAAGCTTAAGTTAAAACCATGTTTATGGATTGATTTATATGTGATTTTATAATCTTTAGTTTTATTGATGTTTATGATGATGTTTTGGGTAATTTGGAATGATTTCAAGTGAGGATTCATGTGAAAAAGGAAGAGAAAACTAAAATAGCGAATGCTAGAAATTTCAGAAAAATAGAGTAGATTTTCGGATTAAACTGGTAATGATCAGATTATGGAAAAATTATGATTTTTGGTGGGTAGATAGTTCAGTGTATTAGCTTTCAAATGGATTTTGAATTGCCTTAATCCAAGGTCTGTGGAAAAAGTTATGGTCGTTTTACCAAAACTGCGCAGAATGGGACCAAAACTGATACACTTGTGTTTTAGCCCCATTTTGGGAATCTTATTGTGGGAATCATGTTTTGTGTTGTAAATGAAAGTTTTTTGGGACTTCTTGATCTTTTAATATTGGGGTGTTAGGTCTCCATTTAAGGTCTACGGTGAAAGTTATGAATTTTTTAAGTGAACTAATCTATTTTGGTGTAAATTGGGCTGTTATTGCAATCTCTGTGGAACATATACTTGGAGGAAAATTCTGAACATTTTACTGTAGATTTTCCATATTATTTTTTAATTTCCTATAATATTTCATGAATTTTGGTTGAATATTTTGAGTTTGGTGATTTTTAGAAGCATTTTAAGTAATTGTGTAAAAAGCAATAAGAAAGATTAAGTGAGGTTGATCATGCACTCATTTTGTGTGTTTTGGGCCAAGTAAGGTTAGGTAAGGGGGAAATGAATATTCACAGACTTTCATGGAGTTTTTAGCTTAATTAATGAGCAAGAAGAAGACAAGTATATAATACGGAAGCTTATTTAGGAGCTTTGAATCATTTATGAATTTTTTCAAAGAAAATACCAAGCTTAGTGAGCTTAATAGCTTCTATTGTGTTCAATGACTCATTTGGGGTGGAATTCTATATCTAATAGATTTATGAATGAAATATGAGAAGTGGGGAGAGCTGTGACTCAGAAACCATATTTCTCAAACCAAGTTATTGCAGTTTATGCTATTTTGAACCAAGATATATCCCTCTTGGCCTCAAACTTCTTTTACTTACTCAATTCAGAATGTATCAAATATATTTATCAAGCCAATCTAGTATACTCACTATTATTTTGAACCAAGTTATATATCAGCAAGCCTTAAACCGTATCAGCAACCTATTTCAAAAAAGGCCACAACCATTCTCTCAATTGTCACCATCAATGCCTTTTTCTTGGTAATCTCATTTATCTCATTGTAAACTATTTTACTTTCATTTGTTTTATATCAAATGTAATTACTTTCATCAATTCAGTTTTGAAGTTATATTGAAATACCCAAGTTATGTATACCATTTAATTACTAAATTTCTATTACACATACTTTTACTTACTCAATTATGTGAGTAAAGATTATTTACTAACTACACATACTTACAATGACATTTATGAAACAGAGTTGAGGCCTAGTTATCGTTCTCCGTTATGCATAAGTGTTATCAAGTTAGAACATATTTTTTAAGTCAAGTGACATTTATGAAACAACTGACTTTTATTAAGTCAGATAACATTTTTAAAGGCTCAAGGTACGTCCATTGCCTGTATCTTTAGAAAGCAGAACATGTTTGTCAAGTTACAACTCTTAATGAGTTTATCAATGAATCAGTTTATACAGTAATTTGCCATTTAACTTGTAATCCCGTCAGTGATCATCTATAGGGCGTTAGCCCATCATTTACCTGTGCGGCATCAGGCCAACTCTTGATCGGATTGACAGGTGTACACCTATGTGTAGATCATGTCATTGCAAGGGGTTTACATTAAGATAATAATGAGCAATTCGGTTTGATATTACTTTCATTTTCATTATTATTGCGAACTAAATGAGTTGCAAAAGTGGGTACCCATCAACAGTGTCTATATGCTCATTTTACAATACAGGAATGCATGTACTGATTTTTTGCTCACATTTTCAAATTGTTTTCATGTTTTACATTTTAGATGATGAAGTATCACATGTTTCCCTTTTCAACAAGCCCTTTTGGAAGTTATCAAATGCTCACAGTGGATTCAACATAGCATAAATATTGGAAACGACCTCAGGGTCAAGTTGTATCTATATTCAGTATACTTGTATAGTGTGGAGTGCAAGTTATCATATGGTATGATTAAGTCGATGGTATTGAAGTTGAACTATTATGCACTTTGGTCTTAAAGTGTTTCAGTTAATAGATTTTGTGATTGTGAATATGAGTTGCAAGATTAAATGGTTTCAGCGAGCCTTATCCTTATCAGGACGGCAGTAGCGCCTTCTATTATTAAGTCTTCCGCTGCAATTTTTCGTGAATTATGTCATTAGCATTTTGGGGGCGTTACAGATTTGGTGTCAGAGCTAAGGTTGTAAAGGCCACTGTGAGCTATCAAGTGTTTATGAGTTAGCTATCAAGGTGTATATGAGCTATGTTGGACCCATTAAATGAGCTATTGCTTATAAGTTCTATGTGTGGGCATATATAGAGAAACCATTTTCATTTAGGTGACTCAATCATTTTTTAATATCATGAGATTCAAGCATGAGCAAAGTGGACTGTGGAACCATTTGGGTCACTTATTGGTGAGGCATGCTCTCATTTATCTGGAAGTTGTATTGTATGTTTCATTTCTCTTATTTGTTTAAACTTTTGTAATCGTGCACTCTGGGTGTGTGACCCGTTGAGTTGTGAACTCCAGCATGTGGCTGTTAAGTTATTGAAGTATTTCTCTCCATTTCAGGTATCTATTGTAAGGTTTTAAGCCTGGATTTTAATTAGTTTTTAAGCAGAACTCTGTCTGTTTTGCCCCAGGATTTAAGAATTTTATTGAGGTGTGTTAATATACCTACTCTTGGGCATAGTGATGGTTGAAACCCAATGTGGGGATGCTATTTGCAACTTCTTAAGGGATTAATACAGTGCCAACTTAGATGTAAACCTCTAGATGAGGAAATACCTTGCGGGGCAATATCTTTGAGGTGAACTAGTATGAGATGAACACTACAATGAGTGCTTATATATGGTCATAATAATTAGTAGCTTATGGTGTGCTACTTGGCATTATATGGGTGGTACAAGTAAGATTAAGCTACCATGTATAGGAATTATCTGGTCTTGACACTAAAACCTTACATCAGCAATGCTCCCATTACTTTCTGTCATTGAGTTATTTCTGCCCTAGTTATCTTGAATTGTTCAAAGGCATTATTTCTTTGCTGCTAATACTCTCTTGAGTTGTAATGGAGTGTTTTATGGAAAACTCCATGTGTCGTCTGTGGGGAGTTCTTTAAACACATCTGAGCAACCTTTTTTATAGGCAATTCAAACCCTAACAATCACAGTTGTTTAATTCTCTATTTCCATAATGAAGCCTATAATGACCCTGGGTATGCATTACTGTGCGATTTGCAGTTCTTCATAAGCATATTTGACTCATTCTACTTACAGCTCAGTCATCACTATGTTCATATTTTTACTGTCACCTACTTGAACTCCTTGCTTCTATTTAGGCACTATTCATTTATTGCTTGCAAAGCCTTTGGTTGCTTCAGACCCAGTCATTGAGTGCCCTTTCAGCAATTAAATGTATCCATATTGTTCGTGTTTCTATAGCACTATAACGTCTACTCCATGGTCGTGACTGCATGTTGTTACTCAAGTTATTTTGGTAATCCTTTTTTTACTAGTATAGCCTATCTTGTTAATGATAAACAATGATTTGTGCTATTTTCATCTGCCAGTAGTTTTGAAGTTTACATGCCTACCCAAGACTTCCATTTACTGCAAAATGTATTACTGATGGATGTCATCATGTTTAGTTATAAGATTGATTCCTTCATCTTGACGTATTGTCCTTTCAAACACCAGATGAATAAAATTTTTCTTCTGATAGTGTTGACCCTTATCTTCGTCATTTTACTCACATACGGATACCGTATGACTTTTTAAAAGCCGCTTTGGTAACCTGTTACATTTCTTCACCTTCATTACTTAATACTCCCTCTCAACTTCATAACATCGATCATTTACTTCACTATCATGACCATCTTGAATAAACAGCATGTCTTGTATATGCAGGTCATTTCTATGCCTTGCCTCTTTCATCACGATTCTTCATCCTTTCATTTATTTAGCTTACGTGTTGGTCCTTTCTAATCAAGAAAGAAATATCTTTGTAAGAGTTCATGCTGTGGTTATATCTCTTTATATTTTAGATTACCCCCCTGTCATTTCAATTTACTGAGACCAGTAGGCAGTTGAATGTTTATCTTTTATACACATGCCTCTAGTAGTATTGCTGGAACCATATTCACTGGACATTCAATTCAGTTTGATTGGTAGATCTGGTATCATTATGGGGGTGAACTGACTGTGTACTTATAGGACTAAGATGACTGCTAAGGATCTTAAGGTTAGCTTGAGAGATGAGGATTGGCTAAATGTGCATTTCTACGGGCCGAGGGAAGAAAAGCCCTATTTATCCCCCGAATTACATTGTGCAAGCAAGTGAAATATCATGTCAGTAATGCACTTAATATTAGTGATTTGTCAACCACACTGGGTATATCTATATCCGTATTTACAATTGGTGGATTTAGAGATGTTTCATCTGAGGACTTCCAGGACTGTTTTCCCCCAAAAAACATTGATTTTCAGATCAACCTAGTTCAAGGTGCTCAATCTATTTTCAACACCCCTCTCATATGATCCCCAATAGAGTTCAAAGAATTAAAGATTCAGTGGATGAGTTATAAAGGATTTATTTGACTAAGTGTGTCCTCGTGGGGAACCTCGGGTTTATACGAAGAAGAAAGACAGAATCTTATAGTTGTGTACTGTGTACAGAGAGTTGCACAAGATCACTATCAAAATAAGTGCCCTATACCTTGAACAAATGATTTATGGGATTAACTACCAGCAACAGATGTCTTTTCCAGGAATGATTTGGGGTTTGGATATCACACCTAAACTATGCAACCACAGTTTATCTTTTACAAGAATGCCCTTTTATAGTAATTCTTGAAATTGTTCGCTTATCTCATCTTCAAAACTTGATACTATCCAATATTGTTTAATCTTCCTTGCATTTCAATCCGATATTTCCTATTAGTGTGATCTTCCATATCTTTGCTAACTCATTGTTAAATGTGCAATACATTTGTTTTGTTCAACCTTATATGGTTGTCAACATTCCCGTGCTCTCGACCTTCACCACCTCTATTTCATGATCTTGCGTTGTAGTTCATTTCGTTGAGAGATGATTCCCACATCTACCTTACATCTCATTTATTCATAATAATATGCTCATATAACTTGTTTTGAATTCATAATATAACTCAACTCTCATTGGTGTTGGTGATTACGATTGTCATAATCCCCTTACTCTCCTTATTTTGAACTTCAACTCCTACACATATATCTTACATGCTCATAAGTAAACTCTAGCTTTTTTGTTCAATCTCATTACTGGACTTGAATTGGTTTCATATGAGCAAGGACATGTTTCTAATGTCACTTGTTCAATCTATTTACTTATCCATTGGTACTTTGCTCATTCAATCTATTGATCTATCCATTGCATTTTACCGGTTCAATCTATTGATCTATTTATGGCACTTACAATTCTCACACCTGTATCTTATATCCTCATTAGTAAACTTTAGTCATCCTTATTTAATCTTATTGTCGTACTTGACTTGGCTCCATATGAGCAAATGCATGTTTTCACTGTAGCCTATTCAATTCATTTATCTATTCATTAGACCTTGCTTGTTCAAGCCATTTATTTATCCATTGTACCTTGGATAAACAATCTATTTATCTATTTATTGTATTTTGTTTGGCCACTCCCTCGATTGCATTTATCCTGTCAATGGTATCTAGAAAGCCACCCTGTTGGAACTCCATTGCTGGCCAGCTTGTTTTTTTTTAAATCATCAGCTAAACTCAAAGGTAATTGGGCCATCTATCTTCTTAGATCACTACGTATTGGATCCTTTATAATCAATATTTATAAACCACGATTCTTGTGGTATTATATTTCAGAATTTATGACACACTTATGTTTATCTTTATTCTAACCCCCATGTTAATCCCTCCGTTGTAAATCTTTTCTAGTTTCATTGTTTATTTCTTTTGTATGCAATGATTCGCTTGGCTAAGAATTTCATCACTCTCATCCCTAACCATGGCCATGTCATTACTCATTGTCGACCGAGAGCAGATCCTTGAGCAGTCTGATGAGGGGAGATCATGTAAGGCATTAGGAATATCAGATGATGACATTTTGATAAGGGCATAATCTCAAGCACTGTCTAATTATATTGGAGTGAGCCAGAAGAAACATTGAGTACAAGGTCAGAGCTAACCCAAGTAAGCATTAAGAGGGGAAATTCAAGTACATGTTGAGGTGATACAAGGCTGACAAAAGAGTTGTGCTGGCAAAACAAGAAAATAACTAAAGTCTCAGATGGGTTATAAAGTATTTCAAAGGCTTTTCTAGTTAAGGTAGTAAGAAACCGTCTATCCAAGGACAATTGGGGACTAGTTACATGGGACCTTATGATTCATAGAAAAGTTAAATCCTGTAGCATATTGACTGCACCTACCAGTAGAACTTGAACACGTATATAACGTGTTTTATAGCACGTAATTGTATTAGAGTACTTATCAGGGTATATATAACAGTTTTCATGAGTGGACAAGGTGATGAAGCAGTAGTGAGCACCTCCTCACTAGTAACAAGGTTCTTTTCTGTCGAAGAGAATATCAATTTTGAATCATAGTAATTGAGTTCATTGCGGCTATTGTTTGAGAAGTATGTGGATCTACTACTGAAACATAGGATTAAGCAATTATACAATACGTAGACACCCTTAGTCGGAGTACATTGGGCAAATTATACCTCATCAGAGGGAAGCAATGGGAACCAATGACCCATGTGTTTTTAAACGGCATTGCATACATCTGGCAAGTGTCATAAGTTTCAATGACGAAACTCTTTTAGAGGGAAAGGCTATAATAACTCGACCCTAACCCATATTATTTATTTAAATCATATGTATTTATTTAATTAATCATGTTTATTCATTTAATTTATCATATTTATGGATTTAATCACTCGTGGTTATTTGTTTAATCAAATCATGTTCATTAATACAATTACCCTCAATTTATATATTTATTAAATTATCTTATGTCATTTAAATTTGTCGCTTTCATTTATAGTATTTACTCATCCCGATTGGAGGATATTTCATTTGGGTCCCATTTGCAATTCAAGTTTCATTGATTGTTAATTCAAGTTTCGTTGATTAATTAAATATCGGGTGAATCGACAGGAGGCCTCGATAATTATGGTTTGAGAAATTATTATTATTGTTATCATTATGATTATTATTATTGTTATTATTGTTATTATTATTATTGTTATTATTATTTTGATAACATTACAAAAATTTAATTTTGAGTTACGCAAAAACGTTATCGTTATGAAGTGTTTTATTCTCGAACCCAACTTATTTCGACCCAACTTGAAGCCCAACAAGTTTGCATTCTTTAACCTAACTAATTACTATGATTTAAGGTTAACCATGGTTAACAAAAGCTTTGTTAAGGATAAAATTTTAGCCACTAGTTAGATTAGTCAAAATAAATACAAATCAACCCAAAAAATTCCATTCTCTCTCCCCCTCACAGCAGCAGCCCAGCCACTATTTGGGCTGTTTTCGGTCACTTTTTCGGCCAGCTCAAGTGTTTTCGACTCCCCGTAACATCCTAGTACCTCTAGCTGCCATCCTCCATCATCAAAACCATTAAACCTCATCTCCATCTCTACTTATTTGCAATCAAAGTGAGTAAACCCTAATCTTGATCTTGTTGATTTTGATTTTTATTTTAGTTTTGATTCTTGTTTTGATGTTTGTGATCATTGATCATGATATTTTGATAAAAAATAAGAGTTATTTTGGCGTTGATCATGGTGAAGTTCAGCTTGATTCATGCTAGGGTTTAGGGATGATCATGTTCATGCAAGCTTAAGTTAAAACCATATTTATGGATTGATTTATATTTGATTTTGTAATCTTTAGTTTTATTGATCTTTATGATGATGTTTTGGGTAATTTGGAATGATTTCAAGTAAGGATTTATGTGAAAAAGGAAGAGAAAACTAAAACAGCGAATGCTGGAAATTTCAGAAAAATAGGGCAGACTTCCGGATTAAACTGGTAATGATCAGCTCATGAAAAATTATGCTTTTTGGTGAGTAGATAGTTCAGTGTATTAGCTTTCAAATGGATTTTGAATTGCCTTAATCTAAGGTCTGTGGAAAAAGTTATGGTCGTTTTACCAAAACTATGCAGAATGGGACCAAAACTGATACACTTGTGTTTTAGGCCCATTTTGGGAATCCTATTGTGGGAATCATGTTTTGTGTTGTAAATGAAAGTTTTTTAAGACTTCTTAATCTTTTAATATTGGGGTGTTAGGTCTCCATTTGAGGTCTAGGGTGAAAGTTATGAATTTTTGAAGTGAACTAACCTGTTTTGGTGTAAATTGGGCTGTTATTGTAATTTCTGTGGAGCATATACTTGGCGGAAAATTCTGAACATTTTACTGTAGATTGTCCATATTATTTTTGAATTTTGGTTGAGTATTTTGAGTTTGGTGATTTTTAGAAGCATTTTAAGTAATTGTGTAAAGAGCAATAAGAAAGATTAAGTGAGATTGATCATGCACTCATTTTGTGTGTTTTGGACCAAGTAAGGTCATTTAAGGGGAAAATGAATATTCACGAACTTTCATGGAGCTTTTAGCTTAATTAATGAGGAAGAAGAAGACAAGTATACAATTTGAGAGCTTGTTTATGAGTTTTGAATCATTTATGAATTTTTTCAAAGAAAATACCACGCTTAGTGAGCTTAATAGCTTCTATTGTGTTCAATGACTCATTTGGGGTGGAATTCTATATCTAATAGATTTATGAATGAAATATGAGAAGTGGGGAGAGTTGTGACTCAGAAACCATATTTCTCAAACCAATTTATTGCAGTTTATACTATTTTGAACCAAGATATATCCCTCTTGGCCTCAATCGTTTATTACTTACTCAATTTAGAATGTAACAAATGTATTTATCAAGCCAATCTAGTGTACTCGCTATTATTTTGAACCAAGTTATATATCAGCAAGTCTTAAAGCCGTATCAGCAACTTATTTCAGAAAAGGCCACAACCATTCTCTCAATTGTCACCATCAAGGCCTTTTTTTTGGCAATCTCATTTATCTCATTGTGAACTATTTTACTTTCATTTGCTTTATATTAAATGTAATTGCTTTCATCAATTCAGTTTTGAAGTTATATTGAAATACTCAAGTTATGTATACCATTTAATTACTAAATTTCTATTACACATACTTTTACTTACTCAATTATGTGAGTAAAGATTATTTACTGACTATACATACTTACAATGAAACAACTGACTTTTATGAAACAACTGACTTTTATCAAGCGTTACAACTGACTTCCGTTATGCATAAGTGTTATCAAGTCAAAACATATTTTTCAAGTCAGGTGACATTTGTGAAACAACTGACTTTTATCAAGTCAGATGACATTTTTAAAGGCTCAAGATACGTCTATTGTCTGTATCTTCAGAAAGCATAACATGTTTGTCAAGTTACAACTCTTAATGAGTTTATCAATGAATCAGTTTATACAGTGATTTGCCATTTAACTTGTGACCCTGTCAGTTATCATCTATAGGGCATCTGCCGATCATTTACCCGCACAGCTTCAGGCCAACTCTTGATCGGATTTGCAGGTGTACACCTATGCATAGATCATATCATTGCAAGGGGTTCACATTCAGATAACAATGAGCAATTCAGTTTCATATTACTTTCATTTTTATTGTTATTGTGAACTAAATGAGTTGCAAAAGCAGGTGCCCATCAACAGTGGTTATATGCTTATTTTACAATATAGGAATGCATGTACTAAGTTTTTGCTCATATTTTCGAATTGTTTTCATGTTTTTCATTTTAGGTGATGAAGTATCACATATTTTCCCTTTTAGCAAGCCCTTTTGGAAGTCATCAGATGCTCACAGTGGATTCAGCATAGCATGAATATTGGAAACGACCTCAGGGTCAAGTTGGATCTATACTCAATATACTTATAAAGTGTGGAGTGCAAGTTATCACATGGTATGATTAAGTCGATGGTATTAAACTTGAACTATTATGGACTTTGGTCTTGAAGTGTTTCAATTAATAGATTTTGTGATTTTGAATATGAGTTGTAAGATTAAGTGGTTTCAGTGAGCCTTGTCCTTATCAGGATGGCGGTAGTGCCTTCTATTATTAAGTCTTCCATTGCAGTTTTTCGTAAATCATGTCATTAGCATTTTGGGGGTGTTACATTACCCATAACTCCAGTGGTCGCAGCATTGCCCATATAGACATGTTCGCCATCAGCAGCATCTTCGAAGTCATGCATCAGATCCTTGTTGGCGCAAAAATGTCTTGTTGCTCCAGTATCCAGAATCCACTTCGTGGCGTTCGTCACCATATTGACCTCCAGTGTTACAGAACAGAAGATCTCAGTGTCTTCAGTTAGATTGCCTTGTGCAGCAATTTGTCCGGTAGGCTTCTGGTTTGTGTGACTGGCTTCTTTACGAAGGTTGCACTGATATGCTTTGTGGCCTGGTTTGCCACAAACATAACAGACAACGTTCTACTTCTAGATCTTGTTGTTTGTTCTTTTCAACTGGTTCTGATGTTTGGATTGCTTCTGATCCTTCTTATTTTTCCCTTTGAACCTGTCTCTGTTTAAAGGCACAGAAGATTCAATAAGGTTAGTTTTAGATGAATTCAGGGACACGGGAGATGTCTTATCTTTTAGCCGATTAGCCTCTTCAGTCCTCATATGACTGATTAGTTCTTGCAGGGTTAGATCCTTCTTCTTATGCTTTAAGTCACTCCAAGATGGCGGGAATATCTCGATCAAAACATTTGCTTGCAGAATTTCGCACATTTTCATGCAATCGGTTTGTCATCTACGATCTGGAACTGTAGCCATTTACCAACGATGTAATTCCTTTTTCCGACATCTTCTTAACCATATTTGGCCTTCAGTTTTGTCCATATGATCTTCGTAGATTTGAAGTTCACAAATAGATCAAACAGAGGGTTTGACATGTTGTTCAGCAAGTAACTTCGAGCCAGTTTATTGTCCTTTTTCAGCTTCTTCATAGCAGTCTCATCAAGTGGAATGACAGGCATCTTCGGGGCAGTAGGAGTGGAGACAGAGCTCTCAGTATCAGTAAACTGAGAAGTGTTGTCTCCGTCAAGATGTTTAGAGGACAGAACATAATCAGTCTCGAGTTGTTCAAAGCATAGGAGTAATTTCTGAAACCAACGTTTGTAGTTAGTTCCATCGAGGGACTTAATTTTGTAGAGTTCGGGGAGATTTTTCTGCAATAATGCATCCATTGCAGAGTTAATTGCTTTCAAATTGTTAGAAGAATAAGCAGAACAATGGCTGGCAAACAATCGAACAGACTGAGCCGTGGATAAACCACTACCTTGAAAGCAATTGCGGGTCGACTACGATGCAAATCGATATAGCCGGTTGCTCCCTAAGGTTAACTCAACACTCTTGAACGCGTCCACTTCGCGGCCAAGAGTTTGGAGTATGCAGTATATAATCCAGAATACAGAGAAGAAGAAGAGAGGAGAAAAGTGTGAGAACAGGTGTGCTAAGCCATGCTGTTAAGGCCTCTATTTATAGGGGAAAAAATGGCTGTTACAAAGCCATTAAAATGGCGTAAAAAGAGGCAGAATATCTGGTCATTGAAAAAGGCGTAGAATGAGGCAGAAGATCTAGCAGCATTCAAGGTGAGGAGAAAGATCAGGAAGACTATAACGGTAGAAAGTGATTCACGGAGGATTTTAGTATAATCTGTTATGAAAATATTAAACAGATTTCTCCCAAAAAGATAGGTTAGGCCCACAACCCACGGCCTGCACTGCACCCTGCCCGGACCACACGGGCGAGCGGCGACAGCGCGCGCGTGCGTGGTTGCCCTGGACACCCTCAACCCCATAAAGCATGATCTTAAGTTATTCAACATGGGTAAGGAGAATGGGATACATGAACCCCTCAAAACACACCCAAAAGTTCCATGTGGGACAAATGTGAGAGAGAGAAAAGGGAAGAAAAGCTACTTTGTTTCCATTACTCTAACAGTCTCCCACTAATGGCATACAAGTCAAAATGATTTAGGAAAAGAATTATGGGCAATGGAGGGTCAGATACTTAGGCATCAATATCTTTTGATTTGAATTGACACATTAGTGAATTGAGGCAACAACCAATAGTCTAACAAGTGAACTAAGTCTTGAACTTATAAGACATTGATTGAGTGTAAGGGCCGCGTACCTTACTTTCCGCTAAGCTGTTCGTAACGCCTTTTTACGTTATAAAAACCTATTTTATTTAATGATACGAGTTAAATTAATTATTGATGTACCTATGTGAGCGATGATTTTATTAAAAATAATATTTTTGTCACCATTAGCTTTGAAAATCATTCAATGATTTCTAATAAGCGCTATTAATGGTTATTAGCGAATGCTAATTTAAGAAGGAACCCGAATATGATTAGGTTGTCAACCCCAGAAATAATTCGATGTTATTAAATCGACCCTAGATAGATTTTGGAACGAATAGTTTATGAAGGATTATATTATCGATTTGGGTTTAGAATTTGGGTTACGAATTAGACTAGCGGTATCGCATATGAATCAGCTTGGGACGAAAAAATATAGTGAGAGAGGGGCATTTTGGTAAATTATGCGAGACCCCCTCTCCTTCTTCCTCCTCACGCGCAACTCCCCCGACAGTCTCTCTCTTCCTTTCTCTGTTGCTCATCCCCTTCTCCTCCTCTCCTCCTTTATTAATGCGACTCTAAGGCTCAATTTGGAAGCCGATTTCTGCCACCCATAGCTGCAAAACCCCATCCATTCGACCACCCTCCAAGCTAGTATCAATTCGTACGAATCTAGGCTAAAATTTAGAGCCAAACCAACCACATTTCAAGCAGTTTGGGCGCCGAATTGAAGTTTGAACGTGTGCCCAGGTAAGGCCATGCAATTTAGCTTCTAGCTGCTTTCAATCTTCTATAAATTGGGGTGAAAATTCGTGTCTACAAACACCTAATTCAATCTCAAGTTGATAACCGAAATTTAGGCTTGTTCTAGGGTTCGAATTTTGGGAATTTGGGCGTGAATCGCGTGCTGCTCGTTTGACCACTGGGCAAGGTCGGAAATTAGAGGTGCTCGGGTACCGAAAGTCGAGCCCAAAGCCTTCAAACGAAACCCTAGCTTGGAATCAAGGTGAGGGTTTCTTTACTCCTAATAATTATTATTTTCAATAAATTTAATCGAATTAGCTAGTGCATGTTAATTTCGACGATTGAAATCAGTTTGGGTGAACTTAGAGTTGAGATAGAGAAATTATTAACATGGTATTGATTTTGGGATTAGTTGTATGACAAATTGATGTTGAATGTTAGTAATCTGGCAAATTAGAGAATTGCTTAATAAATAGAATGTTATCATGGCACTGTCAATTTATCAGATTATTGTTTAAGTTGTGTGGAAGCTTAAGGATGCTTCTCGAGCAGATTAAGGCATTAATAAAGCATGCTAATATCTGTTTAGGAGTTGTCACTAAATCAATACAATCATGTTTAAATTCTGTTTAAGGTTATTGATGAGCATACTATGTTTTTATATGATGCTTTTGTGAGTTATTGGTTTGTTTATGACAACATTAAACCGAGTTGGAAGTTGGATGGTTCGAGGTGGAACTATTGAGTGATTTGAGGTTCTTGTTGTCGGTGCTGTGTGAGGAGGGAGTTAAGGTTGTAAATTGCGGCAATCGTGTGCATTGCGAGGCCATGTGTGGCTTAATGGGCAGATTCTGCCGAGTTGTGATGTGAAGTGTATGAATGTGCTATGTGTGAACCCTTTTCTCCCCGATATGCTACGTGGCGTTATGTGATTAATTCTTGAGACTTTAGACGTCTTTAAAAAGAAAAGGTCATTTAGAAAGTTTGTTTTACACGTTTGAAAATGCTTTTAAGTTTATCAGTTGTCTATTCGCTGGTTAGGACGTTTAAGATGTAAAAAGGTCCTCAATTGTCGAACTATTCAGTTAGTAACTCGATTGAATCGACGACAGGTTTAGGAAGTTTAAAAGTGAACTAAAAGTGAATTAAAAAATGTTTAAAGCATTGGTTTGTTTATAAATTCTCCTTGTGTTTAAAAGAATTTAAACGACTTGGAAAAGAGTGCCTTAAGATGCTAATTATGAAGTTTAGCTAATTTATATACTAGTTGCTTGCTTAAGTCTCTATTGAATTTCAAGTTATGAGCATGTAAAGCTATCATGTTTTAAAAAGCGTTCACGTTGAGAGTTTACGAAGATAATCTGTTTACCTTATAAACGAGTCAAGTACCTTAAGTTTTTGAATAACAACATGTTTGGAACATTTTAAGCCTTCAGCTTATTTACACACCTTCCTTTTAGTTTTAAAAGGAATTGAAAAGAGTTATGGAATGACAATTGAAGATTTTAATATGAATCTAATTTGAACTAAACGCTAACTACGTATTTTGAGTTCTAAATGGGAGTCGTTTTACAATTTGACAAGTTTATATGAAACTTTTAAATTGAAAACAAAGTCGTTTTACAATTTGGCAACCTTATTACGTTTATACGAATCTTTTAAGTTGAAAACGAAGTCGTTTTACAATTTAGCAAACTTAGGGCTTGTTCTTTTCATGGGCAAATTGGGGTGGGTAAAAGGGTGAAGTGGGTTGAGGTTGGTTGAGGTAAGTTGAGGTGGGTTGAGATTGGTTGAGGTGGGTTGAAGTGGTTATTTTTTTGAGGTGGGTTGAAGTGGGTTAAAGTAGGTTGAAGTGGGTTGAAGTTGGCATATTTTTTTTGTGGTGGGTTGAAGTGGGTTAAAATAATGAGAATGTAATTATGTGTGATAATTTATGAAGTTATTGTAATTTTTAGCATATTTTTTCGCAGAATGGTAATTTCAGAATTTTGTGATTATTTTTCTGGAAGTTAGAGGTCGGCACAACTTGTCAATTATTTTTGACGATTTGGGCTACAAAATTTATTGGAGACAACTTTTTAGATACGAGCCTTTTTTGTGGGTGAATTTGAAAATGCCAACTTCAACCCACTTCAACCTACTTTGATATATTTAAACCCACTTCAACCTACTTCAATCCACTTCTCCTATCAACTAAAGTTCAATTTATGATATTAAAAAAATTCAACCTACTTCAACTCATCTCAACCTGTTTCAACCCATCTTGTCGTTTTACCCACCCCAATTTACCTACAAAAATAACATGCTCGTATTCGAAAAATTTAGATGTAACATAAGAAAATAGTATTGTTACAAAATATATCAGCAATATAAATTTGTTGTTAATTTTAAAATATAGGATGTGACACTGATACATGCTTAAATATTTTGCGTCGTTTAATTTGTGCGATGCATTCCTGTAATTATTTCTATATCTCAACGTCTTCATCTGTGTCTCATGTTTAAAAATTGCAATTAGAAATTAAATGATTCCCAAAGGTATGGATTTTGAACATGATAAGAAATTATCAAATTTCATAGTTGCAGGCGGAATACATTTTTTCCTAATTTTTTTAGGTCATGTTCTTTTCGTGTGTCAATTCTAAAATACCAACCTCAACCCACTTCAATCTACTTTCATTATTTTAACCAAGTTCAATTTATCACGTAAAAAAAATTCAATCCACTTCAATGTACTTCAACCTACTTCAATCCACTTCAACATACTTTAACCTACCTTAACCTACTTTACCCTTTTACCCACCCAATTTACTTGTAAATTTCCGCCATTTTCAAATCATACTACTTTATAAAAATAATTAAATCTCACATGATACTTTACAAATTATTAAAATTATGAAGGGGTGGGTTCAAGTTGGTTGAAGTGGGTTGAAATAGGTTGAGGTAGGTTGAAGTGGGTTGAAGTTAGTTGAAGTTGGTATTTTTTTCAGGTGGGTTGAAATAGGTTGAAGTGGGTTGACGTTGGTAAATCTAAAAGGACCTACGAAAAGAACAGGGCCTTAGTATGTTTATACGAAACTTTTAAGTTGATAACGAAGTCGTTATACGATTTAGCAAACTTAATACGTTTATACGAAGCTTTTAGGTTGAAAACGAAGTCGTTCTACGATTTAGCAAACTTGATACGTTTATACGAAGCTTTTAAGTTGAAAACGAAGTCGTTTTACGATTCAGCAAACCTAATACGTTTATACGAAGCTTTTAAGTTGAAAACGAAATCATTTTATGATTTAGCAAACTTAATACGTTTATACAAAGCTTTTAAGTTAAAAACGAAGTCGTTTTATGATTTAGCAAACTTATTCCGTTTATAAGAAGTTTTCAAGTCAAAACGAATGAGCTATAAATATTTCGAAGGGTAATGGTCATTTTGCTTAAAAGTAAGATTTCAGCAAAGCAACCAACTGAAAAAGAGAATGGTAATGCGATTTTAAAGGCTATGAAAGTGTTAGGCAAGTAGCCAGACCTTAAGGGTGGGAACTGGACGCAAAGATGGCGTGAGCTGTTTCCCCCTAAGGTAATGTTCGGAGCTGGACGCAAAGATGGTGAGAGCTGTTCCCGGTAGCTAGACTCAAGATATGATAATCTTGGTATGAGATGTTCCCTGATGTATGACGCGTAAGAAAACCTTGAAGAGGACTGGACTCAGGATATGATTATCCTGGTGTGAGCTGTTGCCCTACAGAGGACAGTATCGAGGTTAGAGTTACTCAGCTAAAGCGCATTTTGGCCAAACGTTAAGTACGTATACCCCGGAGATAACATAGATTAAGAGTGACGATCTCACTTAAGGGTAGTGTTGACCTCCCCTAGCCAGCACAATAAGATGTTTTTATGCTATAACTAGGTTCCCGATAAAAAGGAGATTTGACTTTTTGCCATTCTAAGCAGTTCAGAAAAGAAAACAAGTTCTTTTAAAGGAATACGAGCCTCAAGAATCCAAATAAAGTGTTTTTAAGAAAAGAAGAAAGCTTTCAAATGTAGGTAACCTGCGTATATTTTATGAACGTGTTCTGAACATAGGTTAAATGAAATTTCAAATGAAGTATAGTTACATTCTAGTAATGCATCGTACATTCAAGCTTTTCAATGTGCATATTCGATGAAAGAACGTTTCTTGCCAAGTCTTTCTTACCAGTTTAGATGTTTTGAGTACTTTTAGAAAGAATTATAAGCCTTAAAGAAGTTGGTGTGAATTATAAACCAATCTTGGAATATATGAAGAGTCACTGCATTTTCAAAAGTATGTTTGAAAGTTTCAAACTCAATCCTTGTTGCTTGTTTGATTATGTGCCTAACTATTTGTTAGTAAGGTAGCTTGGCCGTTTAGGGCCTAGAAATGAGTCAAGGGCTTAGAATGAAGTTTTAAGGGTGGTGATCTTTCCTTGGGGATTTTGATTGCCTAATATGATAGTAAAGTATGAATGCGTAATATGTGGCTAGTATTAATATTATTGCCTGCAACTGTTTTGGGTTTTAAGGAGTAGGAAAATTCTCACTGAGCGTGTGGTTGCTCATCCGTTTTTTATTCTCCTTTTCCCTAGGTTCAATTTGAGCAAGTATAAGAGATCCTTTGAAGTTGTTTTGATGTCAACCCCTCAGAAGTCTCTGCGGTCTGATGCCTACCACATTGTAAATTTTTAAGTATATTATTGTATGTGAAAGCATGTAGCTGGCTCTGTCCCTGTATATATAGCATTCTAACCCTTGTTTTAGTTGTTTGATCATTAGTGATCCGGGCGAGTGGCCCGAGGTAGTAAACTTGGGTTATTTTAGCATATGTTATACCTATTTACCAATTACAGGTAGCCTTAGCTGAGCTAAGATCCTAGAATGTTGCTAAAATAGGGGGAACTCTCGCAGTTTTGTTCTAGAAAGACTATCTAAATACTAATCCAAACCCTCGATCTTCAAGAGCCTTAAGGACTTCCGTCTAGGAAGTCCTGGTGGTGTAACCCCTTCTCGGGTTGGGGGCGTTACATGAGACCCCATATCACATATCAACCTTTAATAAACTGTGTACTCTGTGATGGTTACACTAGCACTTTTATGGCCATGTGCACACCTTGGGTTTCATAAGTGCTCTAGAGAGACTGCCTAAGTCTCTCATAGAAGGCGGCCAGACCTTCACACTTACATAGGTAATTCCATCAAGTCTATCTCAACATAGACCACTATAACTATGGCTATGGAATTATTAAGAGCATAATATAGCTCAACCTCACAATCATCAAATAGTGAATTCATCAGGTGCTTCTCACTAGCAACCCCCACAATGGGTATGAATCCATTAAGAGCGTAAGCTCAACCTCTAAGCACTACCACATGCCATAGGAATAGGGATGTAGTGCATCTTGAAGATTAGTATGGTTTCCTTTGATCACTAATGGATATCCACCATACCACTTCAAGCCATAGGCTTAAGTCCCATTCCCCTCAACATTTCAAGCACTACTCGCCTTGTCAATCCTTTAGGGAGGGGATCCGCTAGATTCTTCTCGGATCTCACATATTGTAGGGATATGACACCATGTTTCAGCAATTGTTTTACCGTACTGTATCTAATATGGATGTGTCTCTTCTTTGCATTATAGACACTATTGTGCGCCACTCCTATTGCCGCCTGCGAGTCACAATGTAGGGAAATAGGTGTCTCCTGTTTTCCCCATAGTGGCACGCCTGCTAATAGACCCTTAAGCCATTCTGCTTCCTGACCTGCCAACTCAAAAGTAATAAATTCAGATTCTATGGTAGAGTGGGCTATACAAGTCTATTTTGCAGACTTCCATGAAATATCCCCTCTACCTAAAGTAAATATATAACTGCTGGTAGAACTAACTTCATCGTTATCAGAAATCTACTTTGCATCACAATATCCTTCTAACACAGTAGGAAATGTGTTAAAGTGCAAACACCAATTCATAGTACCTCTAAGATATTTAAGCAAACGAAGAAGTGCATTCCAATGTTCTTGGCTAGGGTTATGTGTGTAGCGACTTAACCTACTAACAACATAGGCAATGTCAGGACGAGTAAAATTCATGATAAACGTTACACTTTCTATAATTTTAGCATACTCAGTTTGAGACATACTAGGTCCTTTGTTCTTTTTCAAATATAAGGGGTTCTCATAGGTGTTACATCAAAACAGTCAAATTTCTTTAACACCTTTTCAATGTAATGTGACTGACATAATGAAAAACCAGTATTGGTATTTCGTATCTTAATCCCTAAGATCACATCTACTTCTCCCATGTCTTTCATTTCAAAAAGAGAAGACAACAACTTTTTAGTCTCATTAACAACAAACAAATTTGTGCCAAAGATCAGCATATCATCAACATAAAGACATATAAGTACACAATCTAATCCAATCATTTTCGAATATACACATGAATCAGACAAATTTATAGCAAAGCCATTTTGCACTAAAGAGCTGTCAAACTTTTTATACCACTGTTTAGGAGCCTGGTTTAGACTGTAAAGGGACTTTCTCAGTCTACACACCTTGTTCTCCTAACCAGGTACCTCATAACCCTCCGGTTGGGTCATGTAAATTTCTTCCTCTAAGTCACCATTAAGAAACTCTCTTTTGACATCCATTTGATGTACAACAAAATCAAAGATTGCAGCTAAGGCAATTAAAGTTCTAATGGTGACTATTTTGGTCATAAGAGAGTAGGCGTCAAAATAATATATTCCCTTTTTCTGGTCAAAGCCCCTAATAACCAATCTGGCCTTATATTTGTCAATTGAACCATCAGACCTCACCTTCTTTTTGAAGATCCACTTACTGCTAATTGGTCTACAGCCCTTAGGCGGGTCAGTCAATTCCCATATTTTGTTTGACTCGAGAGAATATATTTCACTCTTAATAACTTCTCTCCAAAAAGTAGCATCTATAGACCTTATAGCCTCTTGATAGGTTTTGGGATCTTCCTCAATCAAGAGAATAGACACCAATTCTTCGGTTATCACATCAATATCCAAGTTGTTAAAGGTCTCTACTAGGAAAGCAGTGACAAAGTCAGGTCCGAAATTGGTTTCAGTTCTACGTCTCTTGCTCCTTCTAGGTTTAATCACTACGACTCTAGCATCAGAACTAGAAGCAGGCAATTTCACAGTTTCAGGCACAGCATCCGATACCACATTAGGCACTTTCTTTTTCAAAGGAAAAAACATGCTCAAAGAATTGTACATCTCTATATTTAGAAATAGAATAATCACTCAATGACATGAATCTATAAGTAACACTGTTTTGAGCATACCCAATAAACACGGCATTAAAGATCTTAGGGCCTATGTTGGTACGTTTATGACTAGATAAAGCAACCTTAGCCAAACATCCCCACACTTTCAAATAATTCAAATTAGGAGCATGCCCTTTCCACAGTTTATATGGGGTCTGGTCTAACCTTTTGTGAGGGACTCTATTGAGGATAAAACAAGCAGTTAATACAGCGTCCCCCCACATATTATCAGACAACCTAGAGCTAACAAACATAGCATCCATCATTTCTTTAAGGGTATGATTTTTTTGTTCAGCTATGCCATTTTGTTAAGGGGTGTAAGAAGCACTAGTTTCATGTATAATATCATTTTTCTCATAGAAAATAGTTAGGGAGTTCGTATCATATTCCCTACCTTTATCAAACCTAAGTCTCTTTATTTTTCGATGTAATTGATTTTCAACCTCTGCTTTGTATTTCAGAAACATGTCCTCAGCCTCATCTTTAGACTTAAGGAGATAAACTTTGGTATATCTAGAGTAGTCATCTACAAAATAACATACCATTTCTTTCCACCTTTACTTGCTACGTTCTTAAAGTCTGCTAAGCTCGAATGCACAAGTTCAAGCAACTCAGTCTTTCTAGTTGTTATGAACTTGAATGGTTTTTTAGCAAATTTTGCTTCAACACAAACATCACATTTTAAACATTTTTCTGTGAAAATGTTAGGAATTAACCTCATTTTCCTTGGTTTATCTATCGAAGCATAATTAACATGACCAAGTCTACCATGCCACAAGTCCACA
This sequence comes from Carnegiea gigantea, assembly GCA_029747015.1. NCBI lineage: Eukaryota > Viridiplantae > Streptophyta > Magnoliopsida > Caryophyllales > Cactaceae > Carnegiea > Carnegiea gigantea. Next base: position 35,357 of record JAKOGI010001127.1, read on the forward strand.
GACTCAGCAATATAGGCAGAAGAAGAAGCATTTCCATTAGCAGCATCAGAAGCAACATTCAAAATAAAGAGCCCCCCACTACGGTACCCTTTCCCAACAAAAACTCCATTGTGAAGAATAACATTTTTTTCAGCTTTCTGGTTCACCTCAAAACCAGCAATATCAAGAAGACTACTGCAAACTAAGTTTCTATGAAGGGAAGGTACATACAGTGCATTGTTTAAGCATAGAGATTTTTCAGAAGTAAATTTGAGGAGTACTTTCCCTTTACCCATACCTCCAGTGGTCGCAGCATTGCCCATATAGACATATTCGATATCAGGAGCATCTTCGAAGTCATACATCAGATCCTTGTTGGCGTAAAAATATCTTGTTACTCCAGTATCTAGAATCCACTCCGTGGAGTTCGACACTAGGTTGACCTCCAGTGTTACTGCACATAAGATCTCAGTGTCTTAAGTCAGATTGGCTTATGTAGTAATTTGTCCGGTAGGCTTCTGGTTTGTGTGACTGGCTTCTTTGCGAAGGTTGCACTGATATGCTTTGTGGCCTGGTTTACCACAAACATAACAGATAACCTTCTGCTTCTGGATCTTACTGTTTGTTCTTTTCAACTAGTTCTGATGTTTGGGTTGCTTCTGATCCTTCTTATTTTTCCCTTTGAACTTGTCTCTTTTTAAAGGCACAAAAGATTTTACAAGGTTAGCTTTAGGTGAATTCAGGGACAGGGAAGACATCTTATCTTTTAGTCGATTCGCCTCTTCAGTCCTTATATGACTGATTAGCTCTTGTAGGGTTAGATCCTTCTTCTTGTACTTTGGATGATTTCTGTAGTCACTCCAAGATGACGGGAATTTCTCGATCAGAACATTTGCTTGCAGAATTTCGCACATCTTCATGCGTTCGTTCAACACATTAGCACATAGGTTCTCGTAGGCATGAACTTGTTCCATAATCGGTTTGTCATCTACAATCTGGAGTTGCAGCCATTTACCAATGACGTACTTCCTTTTTTCGGCATTGTCCGAACCATATTTGGCCTCCAGTTTTGTCCATATGATCTTCGCAGATTTGAAATTCACAAATAGATCAAACAGAGGGTTTGACATGTTGTTCAGCAAGTAACTTCGAGCCAGTTTATTGTCCTTTTCCAGCTTCTCCTTAGCAGTCTCATCAAATGGAATGACAGGCGTCTTCGGGGCAGTAAGAGTGGAGAAAGAGCTCTCAGTATCAGTAAATTGAGAATTGTTGTCTCCGTCAAGATGTTCAGGGGACAGAACATAATCAATCTTGAGTTGTTCAAAGCATAGGAGTAATTTCTGAAACCAACGTTTGTAGTTAGTTCTATCGAGGGGCTCAATTTTGTAAAGTTCAGGGAGATTTTTCTGGAATGATGCAGCCATTGTAGAGTTAATTGCTTTCAAATTATTAGAAGAATAAGAACAACAATGGCTGGCAAACAATCGAACAGACTAAGTCGTGGATAAACCACTGCCTTGAAAGCAATTACGGCTCGATTACGGTGCAAATTAATACAACTGGTGGCTCCCCAAGGTTAGCTCAATACTCTTGAACGCGTGCACTTCGCAATCAAGAGTTTGGAGTATGCAATATGTAACCAGAATACAGAGAAGAAGAAGAGAAAAGAGAAGTGTGAGAACAGGTGTGTTGAGCCATGCTGCTAAGGCCTCTATTTATAGGGGAAAAAATGGCTGTTACAAGGCCATTAAAATGGCGTAAAAAGAGCCAGAATATCTGGCCATTGAAAAAGGTGTAGAATGAGGCAAGGTATAATATCTGGCCATTAAAAATGGCGTAGAATGAGGCAAAAGATCTGGCAGTATTCAAGGTGAGGAGAAATACCAGGAAGACTATAACGGTAGAAAGTGATTCACGGAGAATTTTAGTGTAATCTATTACGAAAATGTTAAACAGATTTCTCCCAAAAAAGATAGGTTAGGCCCACAACCCACGGCCCGAACCAGAGGAACAGGCGGCGGTGGCGCGCACACATGTGGTGGCCCTAGACACCCTTAATCCCATAAAGCATAGTCTTAAATTATTCAACATGGGCAAGGAGAATGGGATATATGAACCCCTCAAAACACAGTTCCATATGGGACAAATGTGAGAGAGAGAAAAGGGAAGAAAAGTTACCTTGTTGCCATTACTCTAACATTGTGTAGCAGCAACCTGATTCATACCTCCGTATGTCAATATCAACATATGCACATGCTATCAAGCAATGATGCTTCATAATACACAATTGGTGTATTAATTCAATTGACCTATATGGTGACACTTGATTTTTCAGTAGAGAATATCTGCGTAATTAGCTCAATGAAAGTGAGATAGATATAAGCAAAACTAAGCAGTGTACTTATCTGCCATAGCTAGCTACTTCATGTGACGAAACAGAAATCTATCTTTGGAAGAGAAGTACATTATGCTTGAATATGGTCGGCAAGCAAAGAAACAAAGTTTCCTTACAGAACCAAGCTTATCAAATATGGACCAGAGCATTAATGTAACCACTAATTGGTGGCACAATGACTCCATTTCTGCTTGGTATTTAAACTAATATCCCAAGCCAAATTATAAGCTTTGCTAATTATGGAAAGACATAAAGTAAAATTGGATTTCACAAGAATTTAGTTTTTAAGGGAGGGGGAAAACTATAAAGTTACGAGCAATGGTAAAACAAAGACAAACAGTTCATATTTCTTACAAGATGAATGTTCTCGCGACTTTTGGGATTCCATATCGTCAATGTTGTATCATCTGAACCTGTGCATATTATCTTTCCTTGAGAAACAGAAATGAACCAAAATATTTTACTGCTATTTTGGCTAGGAGACAAGCAACCAGAGGAAAAGAATTCCTTAAAAGTTTGGAAAAATAGCATTAGGGTTAATGTCGCCACACGTCACAGTGCTGCCGCGACTACTAAACATGTTAAGATAAGCGCCTTTGTCAGTATTCCACATTCAAGCAGTCCAATCCTCTGAGTTTGCCAAGAGTACATCTGCTCTAGGATGCCACTTTACCCACCGAATCACAAGATTGATTGTAAACACACAATTATATGCCTTAAATAAAAACCAACAAAAAGATCCTTGTTCAAAATACCTCAATTCCACTGCCAGGTCGATCAAATGTACACCTACAGGATTTGTGAAGATGCATGCCAGATATTAATATTATTGTCAAAGCTCCCTCATGCAAGAAACTACTCGTCACTGCTAAAAGCTAAACTACATACAAAGTCTTTATGACCAGAGAAAAAACCAAATTTCTTAGCAGAATCACACAGGTGAAGAACAACTCTTCGTCTGGACATTGTAAGCATGGAATTAGCACATCGATAAGGTGGTAAAGCAGGGTATACAGAGAACATTTTGAGAACATATTGGAAAACATACAAGAACTACAAGCCCTTAAATTAATAAATAGCATTACACAGTCACAATACCTTAGTGCTTGAAAGCCCAATCCCCCTGACCAATCCTCTATATAAAACCCCTATAATCACCTCCGCCTGTAGCCACTAGTGTTGCCTCTATTGGGCTACATGCTGCAGTGTAAAGGTCATCTATCCATAAGACAAGAAATTATCAAGATGATTGCAAGCAAACCGCTTGTCTAACACGTATCAGCAAGCGAAAGTCGATGTATATGCATCAAAACGTGGCCCCTTATGCATGTCAAATGATAGTAATCCCGCAAAACACTATGACAATGAGAACCAGCTTACTCTACATTACTTTCCTATGCTAGCCAGAAGACTTCAAGGAAAATAGCCATGGAAATCTCAGTCTTAGAGTTCTATTTCAAGTGTTTAAAAACAAATTGCATTATGACAACCTCTCGGTGGTGCGTGTTCATACAACCAGTCACAACTTAACGCTTCATGTAAGGAGTCGTAGAAAACACATTATAGAGACCAAAATTCATCTTAAAAATTCACATTTAGGGCATAAGATAGGAAATAGGAAAAAGTCAACAAATGAATTGGATTAGAGACAACTCTCCAAGTAACAAACGGGGACTAGAAGTGATTTACCTGGTTGGAAACTTCATAATTTCATTATAACAACGAAAATAAGTGAGTTTACTAGTTAATGATGACTTCCTCAATCAATGGGATAACTAGGGATACAACTTTGTATACATCAATGAATTCTCAAATATGAATTACAAACCAGCAGAGTTTAAAAGCAAACATTCTAAGTAGCAAAATATTGTATGTCTACAGAAATCTTCAGTAAAAGAAGAGCGAGAGCTTTTACCATTACGACCAGTGAAAATATGCCTGGTCATCTGCAATCACAAATCAAAATCTACGACCTCACCAACCACCGAAAACTAAAATATGAAAACCCAATAAACCCCAAAAACTCTCTTCTTCCATGATCAAAATCAAATTCTTTTTACCAAGATCCTCAGCATCAAAACCCTGCTCTTTATATGCATTAGTGAGCTCTGGTAGCACAAGGCCACATCATAAAGTAAGCAAAATAACCAAAAAGGAAAAAAAGTGTCTCAAGAAAGAAGTAATTAAAGATCTAGCTAAATTGAGAAAACTATTGCAGTAGAAACTCACAAAAGAAGTAAGTTGGTCATGGATCCCTAATGATTCAAAGATCATTCAACACTTCAAAAAGATGTGTAAAAATCTTCATGTTCTTTGCTTATCTAGTGAAGGAGATTATTTAATTCTTGAGACAGATACCAGCAATGAGTACTAAAGTGCAGTACTCAAAATCAAAGAAGGAGAAAAACTCTGCAATTATTACAGTGAAAATTTTAATAAAGCAGAGTGCAACTATCACGCGATGGGAAAAAAAAATCTTTGCAATCATTCGGGGAATTAAAAAATTTTTAATTTTTTTATCCCCAAAATCTTTTCTTATTCGAATGAGGCTCTGTTCTATTTCGCGTTTTTTAGATTTAGCTAAGAACTTACATCTCCTTACAGCTTCTTCCATCTCCTTACATCTTTTTACATCTTCTTACATCTTCTTACATCTCCTTACATCTCCTTACATCTTCATACATTTTCTTACATCTCATAGATTTTTTATAACATTTATTTATTTTAGTTACAGAAATATGTATATTTTTTTAATGATACTATCATTATACAAAATTTATAAATATCTTATGAACACAACATTTACATAAACATAAAAACATAATATAATGATGTAAATTATATTTGAGTTTCGACATGAAATATATATTATTATAGATGACCATACATTTATTTATATTTAAAATTATTTACTTAAAATAGGAATTTATTTGAAGAGTTGTATTCAATTTTGTCAAAAAAGTTTTTTTTTTTGGTTATACTTTGCTTATTCGATCAAACTAATGTTCATATAAAAAATCTTGGATGAAATTTTATTCACTAAATTTATGGGGATTAATATATTTTATTGTTGTGTAATTAACTTAATTACTTGTTTATTTTTAATAGGTATATTATTTTAATATTATTATTTTTCATCCAAAACGTTCATTGTAAAATAAATTATACTATACAACTCTTCAACAATTCAATAACTCCTTGCATCCATCCTTATAACTCCTTGTAGCTCCTTGCATCTTTTTACAGCTCCTTACATCTCCTTACAGCTCCTTACATCTCCTTATAGCTCCTTACATCTCCTCACATCTATATATCAATCTAAAACGCGAAATAGATCAGGCCCTGAATTGCAAAGAAATGCTTGAAAATATTCAAGTGCAAGGGCAACTCCTACATTGACAATTATGGCTTAACCAGTTTTCTTTCTCTATTGAATATATACAAGGATCGAAGAATTATTTGGCAGATAGTTTAACTCTTGAACTTGTCAATGGTGATCATTAAAGTAGAACTTCTGCCAGAGTAGGAGGAAATTCAAAATGAAATGTCATTACTGTTAGAACGGATTTGTCCTCTAGGAGAATCCTTATGGATATTTTGGAATTCCATATCAAAAGTAGATCACGCTTTGATGTGTTAAACCTTTTAGAGTTACAAATGAATTACATAAGGTATCGTTATGATGTTCAAAAAAACTAAGTTCTTATATTCAAGAAAAATGGTTCAACAACTACTATACAGCCTGCATTGACTACTATCATAATTATTCTTATGATATTTGGGAGTCATGGAGTACTACAATTTTATTCCCTGATAGATTTGAAGTTAGTGGTGTAAGATTCCCAACAAATTCAATCCCTCTAGACAACCTCCTCATAAAAGCCTAGGAATATGAAATGGTAGCTTACCTCATAGAAATCCTGGATACAAAGTACCCATTTTTCTCAAAACTAACTGGGTTTCAACAGTGTATGTTAAAAGGGATTAATTGGATTCTTGAATCTCTTGATGTAACAAAAATTGCATACAATAAAAGTCTGTATGTCGAGGTTCATTGCACAGTAATTGAGTATGAAAATGGAAATGCCAAACTAGCTCATTATCTTGCTCAATTAGTTGATTTAGACAATCCCAATGATCAAAGACAAGAATGGTTTTTAACGGCAAGCAGTAGTTAGTGACTCTATTTTAGTAAGAGCCATTAGTTTTTACAACATTTATCATCAAATATGTGCATTGATCAAACAAGGACAAAGACTAATGCATTGCAGGAACTACTTTCGTTTATCGCAATGATTTTAGCAAATATATAAAGGTAGAAGGAGTTATTTCAGAAGATAGCTTTAATTATCACTTTGATGTTGGAGTTGAAAATTTTCTATTAGAAAAAGAAAAGAAATATCTTCATGATTTATTTGAAAAATGAGATCCCAAGCATCTTCAACTTTACAAAGATTTTAATGATTATTTGGATAATGATGGACTGAAAGACTTTATTGGAGATGAAGACATATAGAATCTCAATGTGAATGACTAGAGCATTTAGTGCACTGAAAAGTTATTGCGCTATTATTATATTATTTCGTCAAGTATTAGGTCAGTAAAATAATGCAATCCACTGTAACTATGTGAGAGCAGCTATAGTATCCAATTGCTATGACTGTGGTACACATAACTCTTGGCTAAAACCCTAGCATGGTGCAACTTGTTTATATTAGTTAAGCTTTGAGCCTTTGAATATGATGAAGATGGTTTTGTCGTCCTTAGCGTACAATTACCAAGCAAACTATATTGAACTCTATCGTTTACCATGTGCTTGGCGTGCTAGTCTTACATTTTCTTAAAGATGGAGATCATATATTTTTGCACAGTACTACCTTCGGGCAACGCTTGAAAGTTAAAGGTGGAATGTACTTTATGCTAGGGGTGGGCAATGGACCGGGCACCCGGTCGGCCCGTTTGAAATAGGGCTAATAAAGGGCCTGGTCAATAATGAACTGGGTCATTAATGGACAAGCCCATTAAGGCATATTAACGGGCCGGACTGAGCAAGCCCATTAACGGCCCGTTTAGTGAGCCATTATTTTTTTAACCTAATTGACACACTGGTTTACATATTCCAATTAGTTAACCTCATTACCAACACTTTGTATATAACAATAATAATTATACGCCGTTATCTAGCGTAAGTTTATTCCGTTTTTAAACGGGCCAAAAGCGGGCCGCCCATGCGCCGATTTGACCCGATCCGTTTATTAGCTTAATTATGTATTTTCTAACTTTGAATTTGGATTAGTTTAATTTGGTTGAAAAATACATTAATTGAAAAATTAACTAACCAAAAACACTCCTTAGGTGATAATGGGCGGGTAATGGGCGGGCCGGGTTCATTTGTCCCACAGCCCAGCCCAACCCATTAACAAATATATTGGACCCAGCCCAACCCATTTAGTTAATGGGTTAGTCCAGTCTGGCCCAGCCCAATCCGCTGCTCACCCCTACTTTATGCAAGTCTAATGCCCAGGTGTGATTCTCGATAGTGGCAAAGCTTTGTTCATTTCTCTATTGTCAACGCTACACTATTGAATGTTGTAAATGTGGGTTTTTAAATGCTTCCTTTCTTTCCCTTTACTTTTAATAATTTCTTTTTCTAAATTAATGTAGAGAAGATAAGCATGCAATTCTGAACTAATGAGCATATGAGATTACTTTATAATAATTACTTTTAATGAATAACCATATCGAAAATATAAACGAGCTTATATTATGTAATTCATTAATATACCAAATAAAAATGACTTAGCACCCATTTCAAATATTCAAAAAGATAAATATATAATTTTAAAATAATATGCATTTATTATACATAGCATGATAACAAGGGTACAATTATAAAGTAATGAGTATGCAATTCTAAATTAATGAGCATACATTTAAATTATAAATACATAGTTGCAAAACAAAATGGATATATAAAGTTCCATGTTACTACATTTGAATAGGTAATCCTCCAATGGCAAAACCTCTATTATGCTCTTGGGAGCACATTCTTTCCAAAATCACATAAGCAAAAATAGAGTAAAACAGTTTATAACAAATATAGTTGAAAAAAATATATATATACGTGACAAATGAAAGTACAAGCTCCTAAGACCATATAAGATTTGCACTCTACTGATCACAAGTCGCTAAAGCTCATCATGCATCATGGCAAAATCTAGTTTGGTGTTACAACTTCGGGACTTTTCTAAAGAGTCACGAGTATTGATTCTCAGAATTATCACGACATTATTCGTATCATAGGATTTTTATTTATTTTAACATTTCTTCAATTGTAAGTTAGTTAACTTTATTTATTTTAATAAGCATATATAGAACAACAAGGAAAATATAATTAAAATTTATTTCTTCAAGTGTTTATTTTTAATTTTCCTTTTAATTTTTTAAACTTCATTCATTTTAATGAATGTAGAAAAACAATGAGCAAATAAATAAAATTTTCCTGACATTTATTTTTCTTGGATCAAAGATCGAATTGAAAATAAGTCATCCTTAATTTGGACCAACCCATTTGGAGGCCAGATTGGACCGAAATGGATTCGTTTGGACCAAGTTAGTTTATAAATAACTTTATTTATTTGTTCTTTTATAATTAAGAGGTGAATAAATCCTAGTGTTGAGAAATAGTGTTGTACAGTAGGCACATGTTGCCATTTAGTAATTTATTTATTAGTTGTGGTAGAGAGCTCTATATGATGTCAAGTTCTAAAGGTATTGCTATCATTGATCCAGAAAAGTGTAAGAAAGAGTTTTCTATTAGATTTCTAGTTTAGACCAAAATATAAATACCCCTAAATGTACATATTGAGACATTCAAGGGATTCAATTGTTATTTTTACAAACTTTTGAACCACTTTTTCACTTGCCATACCTCAAAGTACTAAAATATCAATTACTCCTCACTAAACATACTACTAAATCTTGCTATACATGCTACCAATGCTCACTAAATCTAAACAACCTATCGAGAGAAGTTTGTAGCATTTGTAATTGTTTACTAGTTATTTAAGAAAAGCTTACTGAATAGTTCTCATGGATGTTGTCTAAATATAAACTATTGTATTGAACATAAAAGTAACATTCTCTAATATAGGACAATAGTGTGTCATTGCGTAAGTTGGTTTAATTAGCGTACTATTTCATTTATAAAGTTACTAACCATGTTTTTCTGCATCCGCAACTGAAAATAACATTCACATATCCTCGATCGATTCCAAATTTTGTTCACTCGGTGGCAGTACCAAAAAAAAGAAAAACATGGGGTCAGACGTAGGTGTGTTGGTATTCATGATACAAAGTAGTATTATTCTCATCCAAGGATGACCCAAATGTGAGATTACTGATGTCCAATACCCCAAATAATTATCCTTATTTATATTCATCACTAACCGCGAAAAAGGAAAGAATGTGAAAAGGCAGTAACATTTCAAAAAGAAAATAAACCCAACTACGTCAATTTAAACATTAAATTAAAAGTAAAAATGAATACACATGTTCTTTTTGTTGGCACCTTTCCCAACTCTTACAAATCTTTTTCAATTCTTTTGAAAAAATACTAATCTTTTCCAATTATTTGCAATCATTTTGAATTCTTTCTAAGGCCCTGTTACCTTCGACTTATTTGTTGAAGAATAAGTTTAAACAAGTTCAATCAGAATAGAATTAGTAAATAAGTTTATAATAAGCTTAGAATAAGTTTAGCAAATAAGTTCAAAATAACTACAACAAATAATTTCATGATAAGTCAAGTTCAAAATAAGTTCAGCAAATAAATTCAGAAAATTTGTTCTTAATAAGTTTAGAATAAGTTCAATTCATAATAAATTTAGCAAATAAGTTTAAAATAAGTTCAGAATAAGTTCAATAAATAAGTTCAAAATAAGTTCAAGAGATAAATTCAGAATAAATTTAGATAAGTTCAGTTCAGAATAAATACAGACAAAATAAGTCGAAGAAAACAAGACCTATTCTTCCTAATATTTCCAAATCTCTTGCAATACTTTAGTTACTTTTTTAACTTTATCCCTGCTTCTTTCGAACCCTTCCAACCTTTCCGAACCATTCCTAATTTTTCCAATCTTTTTCAACTCTGACCGATCATTCTCATCCTACGTCTTTCCAATCCTTTCCAATGCTACCTTTTTTGCAACTCGTATTCACAACAAAAAGAATGGACTTGTGGTGAGCATTCGTAATTTTTTTTTCTTTCTAGTGTGCACTAATATTATGTTTGGTGAGAATGTAGATGATAGATGCCCACTTGTTAAATTAAATACTTTTTCGTTAGACTATAATCTAATCCTTAAGATATTTGACACAGACATGATCAGGAATTGTCAATTGTATTCTAACTTGAACAATTGAACTCAAAGCAAAAATGTACTCATATATTTAGTATTATTAGCTCATTAATTTATGAAAGTAGTTATGATGTATGTCTTTTATATTCATCATCTTTAAATTGATATTCATGTTTTAAAAAGTTTAAAAGAAATATGAAAAGTCACACCAATGAAAATTTACATGCTAATTAATAGAGGTAAGAAATTTAAACTTTTAAATAATTTATCTGATCAAAATATCATATATCATATCATATATCATATCATATAATGTAAAATTGAATGGCTTAAATGGATTAATGATAACTTGACAAGTGTCACATTATTATTGGCTTCTTTTTCTTTTTTTCTTTCATTTTTTCTTTAATATCAAATGTCATAATAACAAGAATTCGATGTGTTCTTTTATTCTTAAAATTGAAAAGTCAAAAATAGTTTTACAATTAGAGTTAGAGTACAATAAATAGTTTTGAGAGATCAAAAATGACTTTACAATAAAATGATAGAAAATAAGTAAAGTACTATTATTATAATAAAGGTTTCAGGTACTTTTTTACTCATGCATTTCGACAAGTCAAAAATAATTTTATAATTAAGTTTAGTTTGTAAATAGTAATAACTGTAGATTAGTATAATCCTTTACTTATAGAGTTTTAGAAGTAAAAAATGCATTTAGTATATATTATAAAATAAAATGATAAAAGTATTAATCTTTTATGCAATTATTTAGACAATTACAAACATTAATTGACAAACAATATAAGACAAAAAATTAATAATAATTTAATGTATCTTCAAAAATTATCTGCAAATCAGTACACTCACTTTAACTTTAATCAAATCAATTTGACTATGAAAAATATTTATTGTAAGACAATGCAATCAGTATTTAAATATACATTGACTATTGATAAGTAGGAAATTCAAATAACTTTTGAGAATAAAATGCTTGCACTTAATTATTTTATAATTGTCCCAATAAAGAGTACAATTTAGATAAATAAAAAAATAATAATTTTTAAAAAATAAAAGGGGATGTAATGATAATTCAAATTTTTTATCAGCAAGCTTTTTCACTGTATATTATAATTTCATAAATTATTTATGTATATTTTTTAGGTAATACATGTACATGACTTACATGACCAAAATGCAAGTCATAAATTCATTCTTCTATTTAACACAACTGCATATAGATTATAGGTTTATTTTACATTACTATTTTCTTAGATTTATGTAGACTATGATATTTAAATCATGAACCAACAATATTGAAAATACCATGTGAAAAATTAATATTTAAATTAAATAATTATTATAATTTCATTGATACTTATTTTAAAATTTTATTTGTTTTAATAAATATTGTGTATTATAGTATATTTTAGATGTCAGCAACGATAAACTATTTTTATTTTCTTATTGCTAAATAAACATTAATAAACTCGTGTGAAGCACGAGATTCACCCTATATTATATAAAAACTGAATAGGTTGTTGTGAGATTGACATTCGTCATATTTTCATTGGTTACTATATTAATTGTTTTTTATTTTAATTGTACAATTACTAATCAATAAATATTTCATGGTTAATAAGCTAATCAAATTTGGGAGTTACATATTTATTTTTGTAGTTAATTATCCAAACTGAAGTTTATTGAGTTGGAGTTTAATATTAAAATTTTTATTAAATGTCAAAGTTTACAATTAGCTTCCATAATATTTTATTACCATTTTAATTCACTTTTTGTAAGACACATTATTCTTTTTGCAAAGGTTTATTATCTTTGTTACCAAATGAAATACAACTTAAATGCTTTAAAATTTCAAACAAATAAGGTATAATTTTAAATAAATTATTTAAAAAGTCATGCCATGGCATATGATAGTTGATATTTCGTTGTTATCATTATGTGTTTATGTACAATTGGTAAAGGAGCTACAAAATTATAATAAAGAACTATAACCAAACTTAGTTGATAGAAAAGGTAAATATTACAATCACAAGATGAACACTTACTATATGCCTATGTCTATTGATTATACATAAAACAAAGATTATAAATATATTTTTATCATTTATTATATTTTTTAGTTTTAAATGTGAAATTTGACCTTTGGGTATAAAATAATCGAAGTTATGACCAACAACTTAATAGAAACGCTCACTGGAGTATTAAACAATTTGAATGTCATATTTGTTAAAGCAACCGAAATAAAGAAGAGCTTAGTGATTAGCATTAAGATGACCGTAATATATGAAGAGGTATGATATTATACACAGACATACACAACTCCCAAATACATTAATTCTCAAAAGATAATATTTATGGTTAGTGAAAAACAACACACTTAATATTAAAAACAATACATCAATTATAAAAGAATAATACATGCCCATGCAAAATACGGGATTCTCACTAGTATAATAGATAAATGTATTAAAAAAAAGGTGAACAGAAAAAGGGGATAAAATAGGAAAGTTAGTAACATAAAATAAGATCCAAAGTTCTTCAATGTGGTTAAATTGGACTTGAACCAACACACATACCTCAAACATCTAACAGCACATGGATGAACAAAAATGTTACCACAACATCTTTTTTCTTAAATTTTTTTTATGATTAGATTATCTAAATTGAATCTACACAAAAACTATACATATTCAATTAACTAATCAACGTAACCAATCACAAACAACTAAAATTTCTGCATTATTTTACTCCTGACATCACCCATTTCATCTCTCCTAATTACTTGAGCTAAGTCATCACCAATTCTAGCTGTAGTAAACGAGTTTCTTGATAATGCATGCATCCCTATTTTGAATCAATGATACTATAGAACATAAAAATTAAAAATAAAATAATTCCCTTATCATTTTTTCCCAGAAACTATTCGACTATCTAATATTTGACAACTACAAAAATATTTTTACTTAAACAAATTTTAATTTTTGACTAAACAAGTTAACTCCATCATATAATAACTATGATAAAACTTGTCATTACCTTAATAAGGGTTTTTAGAATATAATAATTCCAACTTATGGGGTGTAGAAGATAATAATCTGAACTTAGAAAATTCTTGTCAGTGAGCTTTACTTTGAAGGGTTTTATTTTTGGTATACCACCACCGAGTTAGACTCGTCGGAAAGGTGACGTGGTGGTGGTTGATGCCTATGTGTAAATAAAAAGCGAACAAAAAAAAAAGAAAAATGGGAGTTTGACCTTGTTTAATTAGTTGACCGTTTAATTTTGGACACATCAGGCTCTCTCTTTCCTCATCCTCTCTCCTTCCTCAGTCTCCATCCTCTCTCATTCTGTCCTCTTGTGAAATCTCTCTCTCAGTCTCTGTCCTCTTGAAAGCAAAAAATACGATTTTGAAGAGAAAGAAGAAAACGAAAGGCAAAAGTCGAGATCCGTTCCAAGAGGTGAACATGGCTGGTAGAACAAGCATTGCTCGGTCATCGAATTCTGGGAAGACATCAAATTCAAGTAATCAGAGCTCGATTCTAGGCATGGTGAAGTGTTTCATGACTTACCTGCTATATATCACACCTGTAGAAGACCCCCAAATAGGAAGAGAAAGTTTTTTGGGTGTCAACTGTGGAAGGTAAATGAAATCAAAATAGGGTTATATTAGCGGAATGAATAAAATTAGGATTTAATGATTGAGTGCAATCTGTAATTGATGTATTACTTTTGTGTGTTTCTAGGTTAATGAAGATTGTGGGTTTTTCAAATGGGATGAAGAGAATGCAATGACTGCTGATGAGCTGCAAATGTTGAAAGAAGAGAATGCAAAATTAAGAAGCAAGATTGTTAAGGAGAAGAAGAAGAGGAGAGGAGTTGAACAAGAAATGAAGGCAGTGAACAAGGAACTCATGGCACTAAAGCTTACAGCTGCAAACAAGTGAGGGTGGCACAAAATGTGGATGTATCTGACAATTTTCTTACTTGTGGTAGTTCTGGTCAGGGAAAATTGATGGTATGGTGTGGGCAGATGTAAGGAGTTGGTGTTCAAGCTTTGTAACTATTTATTGGGGTAGATGAATATGGTTTGGTAGTTGTACTTTGTATTGAATGAATGAAAAGAATGAAAGTGGTGAAATATTTTGCTCCAAAAGCATGTTAGCCAAATAGTTATTATAATATTGTGCTTGGTAGCAACTAATGAAATGATCCAAAATAGTCATTACTTTTCTTGTATGTTGACAAAATGAGCAAAAAAGGTTTACAAGTCACATTAAGCTGCTGGTAGCTACTGATTAACACAAGATTAACACACAATATAGAACACCACACCTAAATTTGACTGTTTTAAATGTGACACTTAAAGGCTGCAAGGAAGTTAGAATCTTGTCTATGGAGGGCTAACAAAAGGCTGTGAGCTGCTGGTAGCTACTGATGCTTGACTGGAAATGAGAGATGGCCTTGGTCTATCATAGACTGTGGTCCAAATGAGGCTGATCTCCCTCTACCTCTCCTGCCTCTACTTCCTCCTCTACCTCTAGCAGCTACTGCTCCTTGCTCCCTTGGCTCACTGAGAAGCTCATGTTGTTTCCTTGGTCTGCCCCATTGCTTTTTTTGTGGAGGTGGGTTGCCATGAGTAGACTCTGCTGGTTGAGGACATCCCTTCTTGTTATGACCAGCACTTTTGCAGTTGGTGCACACCATCTGCCTTCCATGTCTTATCAACCTGCCTGTCATTTTTGGATCTTCATGTGGATCTTTCCTTCTATTTCTCTTTGGTCTACCAGGCCCTACCTTAAGTGGTGGAGGTTGTAGTGGCATGTCCTTCTCAGGCCAATGTCTCTCTCCAGCACAGGGAGATATTGAACCTTCATAGGTTACTATATACCTCTCCTTCTAAAAATATGAATGCACATAACCTTCTGGACCTTGCTTCATTCATACTGCACATGCAATGGCATGACAACAAAGTATTCCTATGAGATTCCATTTTCTGCATGTGTATTTACCTTAGTTGAGATCTACCACAAGGCTGTCTAGCCTGTGCTTGACCTAGAAGACTTTATTGCCAGCTGGAACAGGAAAATAATTTCTTACTTCTTCTTTTTCTTTCTCCAGTTTACTCCTTATTCTAGGGCAAATGTCATCTTCAGAAGCTTCCATAATGTACCTTTTCACCACAATCCTATCAAAGCCATTCCAATATCCTCTAACATGTCAATCAAATGTTTAGTTCTTGCATAGACAACATAGGCATTGAAAGTCTCAGTCATGTTGTTGACAATAACATTACATTTTGAATCCTCTCTCATGAAGGCCCTGCAGAATAGTCTTGGATTTTGAAACTCAAAATTTTCTGCTGCCTTAAGGGATGTTTATCTAAGTGCCTTAATTGCATCTTTCAAATCAGTTTGGTTGTATGCCTTTGCTGCATTCCAAAATAAAAGTTTCAATTCTTCACCCTTGTGAGTCTTCTTCCAATTTGCGTATATATGTCGAGCACAGTGTCTGTGCTCACAATTGGGGAATACAGCTGCTACAGCATGAAGAATTACCTGGATTTTAAAAACAAAATGCAATGTCAGTCATATGCTTGGAACTCCAACCCAAAAAGAGTTTACAGTAGAATAAAATTACCTTGTGTTCATCAAATATGAAACTCCAACCAAAGCCATTTGTGCCTCCAAGGCAGTCCCTCAAATGCTAAAGAAACCACTCCCAGGAGTCATTGTTTTCACCTTCAATAGCCCATGCAATTGGAAACATTTGATTGTTTCCATCCATGCCAATTGCAGTTAGTAGACAACCTCCCAAAATGTCTTCATAAAGCTACCATCAATGTATATCACAGGCCTGCACCTTGAAAGTAGGCCCTCCATGAGCCCCTTAAAGCTAACAAACATCCTTTGGAAAACAGGGATGTCCTTGACAATTTTAGAATCAGTTTCAATAATGAATGAGCCAAATGGGTTTGACCTCTTCAGCTCCTCAATGTACCTTCCCAGCTTTGAATAATGATCAAACATTGAGCCATGCAACATTGCATAAGTTGCTTGTTTTGTTTTATACGCAGTCCACTTGTTTATAACAACCCCATGATCCTTCTTAACTGCATTCACCAACTCTTTCGCAGGCCATGTTGGATTTTCTTTGAACCTAAGCAAGTAGTGGGATGCAATCCATGTATATTTCAATTGTCTATTCTTCACCATGTTCCTTGTACAAATATGGTGGTTGTTTACTGTTCTAACAATCCATGCAGCTTTGGATTTATCCCATGATGCATACACATTGAATTTGCAGCCCTGTTTGCAAACTGCACCTACCCTTCTTCTTGAGTCAGAGATGCCTATTTTTAAGTCATACCCCTGTGTCATTGCAAACCTTGATATTGCATCCTTGAACCCCTGAACTATTCCAAAAGTCATTCTAACTTGCCATTTCAATTTTTTGAAATCAGTGTGCTCATCCACTTTAATAGGTTTCTCCTTTTTCCTTAACAATCTAGGAACATCCCCATCAGTCTCTCCATCAGTATCCATTTCAGCTTCAGAAGTTTCATAATCACTATGAAAGCTTGAACCTAATTGTGTTTATTCAATGCCACTAGTACTAGACTTATTTGCAGTCATGTCTTGCTTGCCCACCAGTTGAGCATTATCAATCTTTCTAGAACCCTTTTGTTTTTTGCACTCACCAACCTTAGCCCTGGCAGCTGCTCACTCCTCATCACTTGTCTCCAGGTCCTCAACAACAGCCTCCCATTCATCTTCAATATCAGTATCCCAATCATGCTCATCACCATCAATCTCACACCCATCATCATCAACACCACCACCTACATTTATTTTTCTTTTGCCTCTTGCTTTTGAAATGCTACCAGTAATGTCCTCAAAGGCCTTTAAGTCAACCTCAGTTTTAGGAACATATTCACTATCATTAGACTCTTCATTGAGTGACTCACCCTCAATCAATTTATCCCATAGAATAGGTGATTCAGGTCTAGGGTCTTCCCAATCCCATTCAGGTACATGCTCATTATTCACATTAAAATTAGGGGTTGTGTCATGTGAATGAGCCTTTTGAGTTGTGCTGGTAAGGGATGGAATGGGGGCAGCAGCAGATATTGGGGTTGGGGTTGGGGTTGGTGTGGGTATTTGGTCTTGCTGAACTGGTTCTTCAATTGGGCCTTTCTTATGGACCTTTTGCTTTTTCCTACTAAAAGGGGATTTAGTTGGAGTATGCTTCACTCTAGTGCCCCTTGAATTTTGAGACCCAAATGTGCCTGTTGACCCATCAGCCCCCCCTTTTGATCACATTCTTGACCATAATTGAAACTGCTGCTCATTGGGTCCACATTGGACTGTTGTCTGGCCGTAGAAGGGCAAGGTACAGCTGGCATCTCAGGGACCACTTCCTTTAGAACATCCACATATGGACTAAATATACAACCAATCTTTTATTAACAGCAGCAACAACAATCATATCTAATGATTCAAAATCATTATGACAAGTCCTCAACCCCTCTCTTAAACTCATTCCAGGTATTACATAGTAAAATTTCTCCACATTGGTAAACTCAATGTCTTTAGCAAGTCCAATTATCTCAAACCTAGATAACCTATCTATGTCAACAGGCTTAATCTCAGACACTCCACCTCCAACATATTCCACCTTATCACCATCTACAAATTTTTCCCCATGATGAATCTCTACAACTATGTCATCAACACTCATTTTCGTTAATTACACTGTTTACAAGAAAAATAAAACAAAAAAGCATACATGCATCAGGTCGACATCTACAACAGTAATCATCTTACACACCCTTATCCCCTGATCAATCCAATAATAAACAATAACAGAAATATAGTGTCCTTTAAACCCTTCAATTAATCACAATTAAGTAAAAAAAAGCTTACCTTTACACGCTTTAGTCCAACAAATGGGGCTGTGCTTTTCTACCTTGTCCTCCTGTTTCCTTGTCGATTTTGCTAACAACCACCTTTCACTTCCACTTTAGCAGCAATAGAGGATGAAAACACACTCAATTTTGCTCCCAATTCGCAACACTCGAACTCTAGGGTTTTCAATTTTCTGATTAATTTCGAAATTTTGATGAGAGAGAGGAAGAAATTTACTTTTTGTACGTTTTAATTACGTTAAGTGGGAAGTTTAATTTCAAGAGGAGGGAGACTGAGGAAGGAAAGAGGATGAGAAAAGAGAGAGCCTAATGTGTCCAAAATTAAACGCTCAATTAATTAAACAAGGTCAAACTCCCATTTTTCTTTTTTTTTGGTTCACTTTTTATTTACACATAGGCACTAACCACCGTCACGTCACCTTTTCGACGAGTCCGACTCGGTGATGGTATATCAAAAATAAAACCCTTCAAAGTGAAGCTCACTGACAAGAATTTTCTAAGTTTATATTATTATCTTCCACACCCCCATAAGTTGGGATTATTATATTCTAAAAACCCTAATTTAAATTAACATGTTTTCATGAAACCAATGATTGAGCATGAGATTTGGAAACGTTTAAGATATCTTAAATTTAAAGAAGAAATTTAAAATATGTGAAAATTTAAATTTTAAGTGGACAAGTTCAACACATGCAAAAGAATTTCTAAATTCAAAATCTTCAGCCACGGCCACTAATAATGCCAAACAAAAATTTGGAAGAATAAATCCAATTATCCAGGGTCGCTTGAAAAACTCACCCACTTGAATTGTGAAAGCGCCATTTGCAGGAGCAAAAATACTATAAATCTTTATAATATACAAATATATATATAAATAACGATAAACAGGGGTTTCGCCTTCACCTAACCCTGTTGTTACTGCTGCTGTCACACAGACATTCCCTCTTCATTTTCGCCGGCGGAGAGTTGGAGAGAGAAAGATGAAGGCGTCGTTGAAGGGCAGGTGCGAGTATGAGACCGACAAAGCCGCCGCCGCCACTTCTGCCACCTCAACCGTCGTCATCCCCGCCGGCGGCTTCAACCTTAGAGCTTCCATGACCGATGCCACTTTCGTCAAAGGCCCTTCTCTCAATGGCCTTTCTCTTGCCCTTGAAAAGCCTGGCTCCTTCATCTTCGACTACAATGTCCCCAAGAATGTAATTCTATTTCTTTGTTTTGTTTTTGATTCTGGGATTAGTTTTTGGTGATTAGATTCCTTGGCTAGTTGTTTGAATTTTAAGCTGGGTTGTTTTCTGCTGCTTTCTTTTGTTCTTTTGGAGTTTTCCTTTTTTTTGGGTTTTTTGGGGGGGGGGGGGTGTTCAATCTCTAATTCTGTTTTGAAAATTTTGGAGCTTAGACTAGATGCCTAATTGCTTGAATTTAAGCTAGATTGTTTGCCGCTATTGCCGCCTTTCCCCCTCCATTTCCATTTGAATTTGGGGGCCTTGTGAAGGAGTTCAATTTCTATCTCTGTTTTTCAAATTTTGTAGCTTTGATTAGATGCCCAATTGTTTGAATTTTAGCCTGGGTTAGATTTCCTGCTGAGTTTTTCTTTTCTTTTTATATTTGGGGTTTTTGTTTGGGGAACAGGATTTTCGATTTCAGTTCATGAATTCAGTCAAGGTTCTGGAGAAGCCACTGAACATGACTTATATTCACTCTTACAATGACAACCGGACAGCATTGGAGGGAACATTGGTGTTGGATTCGGCCAACAAGGTGTCTGTGAGTCACATGTTGGGTTCAACGAATGGGAAGATGAAGTATGCTTATTTGCACAAAGGGGTTACTAGTTTTGAACCGTGCTATGATTTTGGAAAGAATGCTTGGGATTTTGCATTGTCCAGGAAGGTTTATGGGGATGATGTCGTCAAGGCTTCGTATCAGACTTCGAGTCAGATGCTTGGGTTGGAGTGGTTGAGGAATTCGAAGACGAGTGGGTGTTTTAAGGTATACAAAATGCACATTTAACTACGTGGCCCATTAGCAGCAGTCATTACTTCTGCACTGTTGCATTGATAATTGCTATTCCTATTTTCTGCAATTGTTTTTCTTGGGTGTTTTTTTTTTTTGGGGGGGGGGGGGGTGTTGTACATGTCTATATTTTTGGGGATGAAGGAAGGGTGGTGCTGGGATGAGTGGCTGAATTGAAAGTAAAAGATGTTTTTTGTGAAAAAGATGGTTTAGGAGTAGAACTTAAAAGATTAAGGTATACTTAATCAACTGTGGTATATAGTTAGCAACATTAATATAATCATTAGTATGTGACCCTAAGGTTGTCTGGTGAAAAAGGCTATTCATTTTTCTTTCCAAAACTGGCCACTGAATGTGGTTGCTATTGTTAGATTGCATTTTACCCCTCTGCTTTTCTAGATCCTATATCCTGCATCCCACAAATTGTACGTACTATGGTTAAATTTGGAGAATGCCTAATGAATGGTATATCTTGCTATTAGAAATGCAGGGAAAGGATGCTTGGCCTTTCTCATGCGGTATTGTGTGCAACCAATTGGCCAAAGCAGCCTCCCTGTTGTAAGGGAGAGGTTAAGGGTTCATATTCCACCCAATGCTCCTCATCCAAACTATATTTCTAGGTACCTACTATTGACGTGCCTGAAAAATATGTGCCTGACTTAACACATCTCATCTTTGCAGGATTTATTCTCACCTTATCTCCAATCATTTTGTTTCTTATTTTATTCAATCCTGTATGGTCGTCCTCATCTCCAAACCATCATCTTCTGAATCTAAACTCTTGTCATTGGTCGGCACTCTGCAGTGTACTATAAGGATAGTCTAACAGCCGTGCAGCAAGATTTATCTCATAATTTAACCACACCTTCCCTTAACTCTAGGGGCATTGTTCCATTTCTTTCATCCCATACTTATATTGTGAATGCTAAATTATTCTCTCTTGTACCTGGAATGGAGTTTTAAGTGCTAGGAGAACTAGCCTAATGAATGAGCTGATTGGGGCAATGGGTCAAAAACTCAAAGGTTAATAGCTCAAATTGGTTAGATTGGGCTCAATTGGTTGAGACACACTTCGTTAATTTAGAATTCTTTTATGATTGTATGATTGGTACATCTAAGAAACTAAGTACTTGCTTGTATATATAGAGATTTTAAATTTTTAATTAGTCCACCACATGTTTAAGCAGTTCCAATTGATAGTAATATTCTAATTAAAAAAAAAAACTTATATTTGATAGTTTAGCCAACCATAGTATTGGTAATTATGCTTAAATTATATAGTAATGATAATAATGATATATGCATATACGAAAGGAAATATCATTCAATTTTCTTTTTTTTTTTTAAAGAGGAAGGGACATAAGAATGAAAATGAAGCAGAACGCAATGATAAGTTTGAAACAGAATATATAGGGGCAAAACTTATCAAATGGTAGCCGTAACTCATTGCCATCGAGTGAAGCTTATGGTTGACAAGACACCAGCACCTAGGAGTTCAACTATGCTGAGTGACAACTGCCGTTTTTTCCCATAAGAAGGACAGAGCGAGTAAACCAGTTGAGAAGTCTGATTCAAGTATTTAACTAGGTGGCTGACTCAGTCCAACCGATTCCTGCTCAGGTTGACTGAGCTTGGCCAAAGGCTGTTTCTGGATAAGAAATTTGATCTGGATCCGGCTGTAGCAGTCACCCATATAAGTAAACTCTTCTGCCTTTGATGTGGTATCATCATCGATGATGATTTGCTGCTTTTCGTTCTGCCTTGTTATGCTATTTTCAAAGATCTTGTCTTCAATTTGCTATGGTATCAGTGTCAATGATGACTTACTGCTTTTGTTCTGCCTTGTTATGCTACATTCAAAGATTTTGTCTTCAATTTGCTCAATCTAAGACCTTTGGATGCTAGTGTTTCCCTTGTAGCTCCAACTTGATTTTAACTCATGGTGGGTCTCATGTAGCTATAAAGTCAACAACGAAAGGCACATCATCTAGAATCCCTTTTGTGAACTCATCCTTATCAAGGCAAATGAGTTTAAAAGCGGATCCTTGGTGCAACCCATTGTCAAAAAATGCTAAACCTGCAAATAGCATAGTTAATAAATAAAGTGGTGGTGTTTACTATATTTCCTCTTGAGGCTCGAACATAAAATTGATTTCGATATGCTTAGGCTCCTTCTTCCTTTCCCTAATGGAGTCCACTGCCAGCTTTGAGTGGGAGTTTAATCAACCCATTTTCAATAAGAAAGCTTCCTTTTGTCTTACATCGTCATACATAATAAACCCGAACATATGCAATAGGAAAACCGCACATCTCCTAGCATCCCCATAGGATCTCTCTCGATATTTTATTGTAGACTTTCTCTAGTAGATAAAAACCACGTGAAAATCTTCTTTTTCTCTCTATAGTGTTTCACTAGTCCTCTTATGAAATGGATTTCTTTATTTTCTAATGATAAAAGGAAAATTAAACTTTTTGCAAATATGGCTATATCCCTCCTAGAATATTATCATAGACTTTTTCGAGTAGATAAAACCATTTCTTTTTTACTCTATAGCATTCCTTTGGTCCTTTTATGAGATCAAGCATTTGATCTAATGAGAATGAAAGTAAACTTTTTCTGAATATGGTCATATCCCTTCTCACCCTCTTTTTGATCACCATTTCCTAAAGTTTTAGAGTACGACTGTGTGTAACTTGTTGCAACCCTGTATTTATCACATTAGTTCTTGGTATCAAAGTACTTTGTCAACCAATTTGTCGGCCTCTTAGCACCCTTGAGAATTATGTTGAACTACCCAGTTAATAAAATTATTGAAAATAGAACACCTGTAGGGTAAAAGCTTAACGTGGTATTTATTTGGATTTCCCTACATCTTGCCTCAGGGGATCCTTACTAGATGTTCCCCACCCTAGTCAGCCAAATTAGTCATCCTTCTTTCCCCTTGCTCATAATTCCTCTAGTATATGACATTGATGTGCACCAACTGCCTTTCCAATCTTTCACAGCACCTCCAATGTGACTTTGTGGTATACACCGAAACAGCATTTAAATGACCGTATGAGTGTCATAAATATCATTTTTATTTTGCCATGATTGCCATTTCCTGCAAAAGTTTCTTATTCCTAATGCATGTTACCTGCTTGAGGTCCATCGTTCTTTCCAGGCTTTGCCTGCTTGAGCACTTTTTTTTGTTTCGTTCTAGCATTTGGTCCATCGAAATACTCTTAGCTTCTCCTTCATTTGTGTCACTGTTTGCTAAGTCTATTTTCTTGAGTTACTTCGCTTTGGTTTTTTTCCCCCTAAATCTTATCTTGCCAGCGTCTTACTGCTTTTTCTTTTACTGCTACCTTGTTCAACGCCCCTAAGATTCGTAACCTGAATTTTGGTACATCCTGTTAGACACACATCCCCTTGACCTTTTTGGTACAACCTTCCTCAAGTATTTCAATGTATCTTCAACAATCAAACTCCACCATGTAATCCTAGGGCATGCATTTCTTTTTTTCTTCCACATATTAAACTCCGAATTCATAACCAAAAGTTTTTGTGGGGTTTTCTACTCATCACCAGTTGTTTATTTACAATCCTTACACTTTAATTGTCATTTATTACAAGGAAAACTGGACAATTTAGACCTTGTGATACTATGAAATGTAACCCAATGTTCTTCCATTTTGAAATGTGATTTTGCTTCTATCCAGCCAAATGGTACAGAATTGCTTAATCTATCTCCCACTCTCTCCAAACCTTAAGCCACCATGACCTCTAGCATATCGATCATCTCTGGCTGCTGTCTGACTGGACATCCCCCTCAAAAAGCTTCTTGCTGCCTTGGATGACTTGCATTACCTAATCGAAACCCTCTATCATCCATTGAAAATTAACACAATGACACAATGTTTAGACAGCCACAAGGAAAACTCACAAAGGCACAAGTGGCCAGAGAGGAGCAGGCACTGCAGACCGCCGGGGGGGGGGGGAGGTTGTGTTACATGACAAGGTAAAGTCTGGTGTCAAAAAGCGGAAAGGAAGGTAAGCCTGAAGTAACCACCAGACACAAGATAAATTTATCACTTAGCTATAGGAACTTAATAGACAAAGTATATCAAAATAATAACTGAAGGAAGACAAATAATGAATGTAAACAATAAGGGGCAATGAGAACTGGAAAAGAAGACGGAACAGAAAAGAGGGTAAATTATCTAGCCAGAAGGAGGGGGAACAAAAGTAGCCAAATTAAATACTAGCAAGAATCTAAAGAAAGAGCTATACCTATACTAAATATGTAAACACAAGTACAAATATAAAATTATTACATAAAAAAATAAAAAGCATAAATAAATTAGAGCAAAACAGGAGAACACACACCCGGGGTTAATAATAAAACACACTGACTAGAATGATGTCGGCACAGCCGCAATAGGACATAGCTGGGGAAATCAAAAGGAAGGAACATCGATGGGACAACAGGATGTAGTGCATCCCCCCCCCGCCCCAAACGGGAAAAAGCAAAGAAAAAATGGGGGTGGCGTGGGGGAAGGGGCAACTTATAGGTTTGTTTTTTAGGGGGGGGGAGGCGGTGACAGGCGGGCAGACTAAGGGTGCAGTTTGGGGCATTGCAGGGGACGGTGACAGGCACAAAGGGATTGAGGGTGTGCAGGTGGGGGGGTGGGGGGCATCAGTCCTGTCTCACTGCAAGTTGCAGGCAGCGAAGCTAAGAGTTGCCCGTCTGATGCTCTCTTTGTACAGTGACAACGGAGGGTTGGGGGGGCTTGGTTTGCCAGACAAATGATGGGTTAAGAGGTAGATGGTAAGAGGTGGAGAGCTCAGGAGAGAGTAATGGGAGATGTGTGCTTATGTTGCCAGCCCTGCAATTAAGCACTTAAGCTTTGGGCTGCCAGTTTTTCCTCTTTTTGTTGAATATCACCAGAGCTATCCACAGCCACCAGCCCGAAGCTGGTGCTTGCTGAGGGCTGTCACGGTCCTTGTGAGGTCTAACCGAGTAGCGGGGAGGGCGTGTTACAGCAATGAGGTTTCAACCAGTGGACTATCCTAGATGTTTACCAGAGTAATTGCCATTTGAATGGCATGTAACACTTTTCCACCTCTGGGCAGACTTTGCATTGTCTTTCTTGCTCCCAGCAGTCAGAAACGTGGTTGGTTTACTTTCCGTTGCTGTTATTCTTTCTGTATGCCATGGATCCACATTGTCCTATTTGTTGTGGTTGGCTTCCTGTCTGAAAATTTTTTATTGTCATTTAGAATCAAGGTCTGTTGCTGTCTCTTGTCTGTTGCCACCATTAGAGAGAAGATGAGGTGGAATACGGGTGCAACTGAGTCAACCCTTGCCCGAGCCAGCCTATTTGTTGTGATGGGCTTGGACACACATTGCTCAGTTTGGCATTCTTTTTTTTTTGGGGGGGGGGGGGGGGAGGGATTGTTAAAAAGTTTCCAGAGTCAAGGCTACAATCCAAGTTAAATTCTAAATTTTTGCATTGGAATCAAGAAACAAGAGTCAGAATAAAAATTTGTTAGATCTTAATGGTAATTTTATACTCTTCACATAAGTACGTAGGACCAAAAATGAACTATTTAAGCTAAACCGAGCTGACCTGAGCCAAGGTGATCCTTGCTGGCTCAGGCTCAGGCTCAGCTCGGTATGCTTTCGAGTTGGCTCGGGCTAAGACCAAGCTCGGTTTGACTCGAACCCAAGCCAAATTTTGACCAAGCTGAACCTGAGGGCTCGAGAAGCTAGCTGGGTTCTCGTTGCATCCCTTTTTGTTCTGGATTTTCAGTGCTTTTGCAGTTTCCTGATCAACTCAACATATTATTCCTTTATTCTATTGTTATGACTATTCTTGTGGATGATGTTCTGAAGACCAATATATACACTTTTCCTTTCGCCCAATACATTCCATGGTGATTATCCTAGCAGTGATGATGTGACTCTTCTTTTTCAATTTGGATTGAGTCATATGGTAGTGCATTGAGCCCATTTTTGTTAACTATTCCAGCAACATTCCACAATGTGATTCTGTTTTCCTTCCACTTCCTTTTCTTGTGGGGGGATTTCCTTTTTATCTCTGTTTTTTTTTTTTTTTGGGGGGGGGGGGGTGTTAAGGGCAGAATTTGAGCATAATATCGTCTATCTCCTGTCGTAGGGGTTTTCATGTTATCGGGTTGGGGCTATATACGTGGGTTGACACTTAAAAATCCCCCTCGCCCTGCCCCCTCCCCCCCCTCCACCCCCCCCCCCTCCCCCCACCCCCCCACCTCCCCCCCCCCCCCCCCCCCCCCCACCCCACCCCACCCAAACAAAAATTGTTTTATACCTTCCTCTGGCAGTGCAACTCAACCATTTGTAGGCTGACATGCTCTTTACTGTGTTTTAGGTTTCAGCAACCTTCAAGATGGCCGAGGAGTCGAAAATGCCAAAACTGATGGCTGAGAGCACTTGGAATTTTGATATGTGATTTGTTCTTAAATAGCTGATGCCAACTCTGATTCTATTGTGACCAACAGTCATGTCATATGTCCCTATCTCTAATGCATTTACATCAACTATTGTTGGTTTTGAAGATAGTCGATTATCAGCATTGTTTTCGGTTCTTTCTGTTAATCCCATCTAGGATGTTCCTCAGAATATAGATCACTTCATCTCTTCTTTGATCACACAGAAGTGTTGACATTTTGAATTTTGGGGGTAAGGCTCTCTTCAAGTCATCTGGAAGAGAAATACTCGTACTCTTTGGAAGATTTGCTATGTGCCAGTCTTCGTATGTCCCCAGGGTTGGGGATATAAAAGGTAGTCATTTGAACAGCCCATGGTTTGGAAGTTCTTGTAGAATTTTAGGAGTCAATCAATATTTCAAGTTCGAGAAATTGTTATGATTAAACTGCTTGAGGATTTTGTTTGTTTGGGGGCTTTTCTTTTGGGGAGGTTTTCATGTGGGTTTAAGTCTTGTCAGCAGTCTAAATAAAAAAGAAATATTAGTTGATAGATCTCAAGGATACCGACTGCTTTCTATTTTGAGGGGTGGGGTTTCTCTTTGCTAAAATTTGGTTCAGAATCAGGAGGTTTGCCATAGTTGGCCGTTGCTCATCGCCGTATTCAGAGATGTCCGTTGAACACGGTTCAACTTAATTCAGATCAAAGATCAAGGTGTAATTCAACATCCTTAAACTAACCCCAGGAGCATAGCAAAGCTGTGGTAAGTAGGGCTATAATCCATTTCATCTTTGGCTCCACAAACAACTCTCTTCTTGGTGACCAATTTATCAGCATCTAATTTTTCTCATTGGATTTCATTTGCCAACATTGCGTCTTGTTATCCTGTTGTTGATGTTGGGGATAATCATTGCACACACATCGCTTGAGTCTGTTGCATAAATGTAGTCTTCCCTGAAAGAAAAAATAGAGCCAAAATTAATTAAACTAAAGTCATCCTTCTTTGCATCTAAATTTGAACCATCAACTTCCTTCATTAGTATTCACTTGTGTCATGGCTCGGAGTTCTTTCTACGTTGTCTTGTCCTGTTTTGGCCACTCTGAGGTTGCACAGAGTAGAGGAACGACATGTCCTCAGGACATCCCAAGTGTGTGACCAGGGGAGCTAACTCTGCCATACTGATGGTAGTCACAAAATCAAGTACTTCGGTCCTTGGGCTCGTATCATCTCTAGACATTATACCTTCTTCTGAGTCTCTTATATCACTCTCACACTCTGGTAGATACTCACAGCCATGTATTTTTGTCATAGAGCACTTATTGGAGAATTTGAGCTTTTTGCCTTGCTTAATCATTTTGTAAGTTGATTGAGTTGACGGAAGATGTCTTGATGGGTCTATTTCCTTAATTTTTGTCCCTTTTGAAAATTGAATGATGTGGTCCATGGATCCTGTGGCACCTATCGAAGAGAACGCTGAATATGTAGGATGCATAGTAGAGCAGGTCGCATCCGTATCCTTCGTGCTTCTCATGGAAGTCAACTTCCACCCATAACTCAACTAGACCTGTCAAAATCCATGTCAATGCTACTTACTTCATCATCCTGCCTCTATAATTCTCTCAAAAGTCATCCATTGTTGTGGGTTAGAGTCCACACAAGCAACCTGCAAGTCAGAAGAAATAGAATTATGATCCCCATTACATGAACTAATGTTTGTTGTCTCAACTTCAGGGGTTTTACATAAATTTTTGTCCTACTACAACGCTCTGCACTTTCCTCCCCTTGTTTTCCCCCGTAGCCAAGAGGGATGCACCCAACAGCATTCAGCTCAGACTCTGGCTCCCAGTTTCTACCACCAAACAAGGTCGTTTCCGTGCAAGACAACCCTTTTAGCTAACTCCTCGTTTTGGCTACTTCAATTCCCTTTGTGTTTCCTCACCGTTGCACTCATTATATGCAACTCTCTCAACTTCTTTAACAATCTCCAAATTGTTGGGTTCAATTCGAAGAGGCTTCCCTTAAGTCTCATAAAGCTTGGTCCCAATTCCACTTTTGCTTGCCTAAACAAGGCTTTAGGATTACTAGGCTCGAATTAAGAACTAATGAACAAAATGTCATGGCAGTCTCGAACCTTCCGTTTTTAAGCTCGAAGGCAGCCCGGTTAAGATCGAGAGGAATAGTTAAATGTTTACACAAAGGGTTCATCTGCATCTGAACTGATGCACTTGGAGCATAAGATTTTAATCGAAGATACATAATAAATCGATGCTTGGGTGAAGTTGCCAAGCTTGAAACACCTATTGCCTTCATCCTTTAAGAAACTAACTTCACGGGAAATTTCTTTAGGCCTATCCGATCTTTAAGAAACACCTATTCAAGATGAGTTTGAATAAGTGCGGCTTGAAGAGGATTACCGACACTCTAATCTAACAAAGAGTCCATATCGTTATCACACAAAAAATAATAGAGAAAGAACTGTAGAGAGAATCCTGCTATGGACTAGCTAAAACACGAGACAAATCCAACAGAAAGAAACAACTACCCAAGCATTTGCATCTAGCAACCCATATAACAAGAAGGAGATTTCAAAATTGAAGCAAGACCGAACTACCAACTGCCAACCCGAAAGCTCAAGTAAAGTTAGGAAATCTCCCAGCCTCGCGTGAGCGTCTGTCACACTTCATTTGATATTTCAATTGTTAACCAATTAGAACTGTTCTTTTCGTTGGGAATATAGGTTGGACAATAGGTTAATTTAGTTGAGATCGGTAGAAGTGAGCTGAAGTTGGTATTTTTTTGTTGCAGTGAGTAGAAGTGGGTTACAGTGGGTTGAAGTTGGAAGAAGTTGGTATATTTTTTTATATGATGGGTACAAGTTGGTTGAAGTGGGTTTAAGTCGTTTAAAGTTGGCCTTTTTTTTATATGATGAGTACAAGTTAGTTGAAATAGGTTCAAGTGAGTTGAAATTAGTTGAAGTGAGTTGAGGTTAGTTGAAGTGAGTTGAAGTTGGAATTTTTTTGTTGATGTTGAAATTTTTTTTTGGTTGAAGTTAATTGAAGTGGGTTGAGTGAGTTGAAGTTAGTAAATTGGGATTTTTCAATAAAAAGATATAATAAAATAATTTGATTATAAGCTTACTAACCACTTCTAATAGTTTTTATAATTTTAGTGGAATCTAAATGGTTTTTAAAATGTTAGAGATATTTGATTATTACTAGGGAGAGAAGTTTAGAGAAATTTTAAATAGGACCAAGGCAAAACCCGAAGAAGCCCAATTTGTAATTGGGCCATAAGATGAAAATGCCAATTGTAGTGTGGGGAACTCTGTTTATGCATTTCCAGTACTTTTTGGCGGCACATGGAGAGATCCACATTTGCTTCTTGCATCGTTGTCCTCTTCGTCTCTCCTCCTGCACTGGTTTGCTTCCTCCGTTATCTCCTTCAGTTTGCAACTGCAATTTTTTTTTCCCCATCATTTCTGTCAATGAAGAAGTAAGTTTCTTTTTTTAATGGAAAATAATTATTGATCTTTGCTTCTGATATTTTGGTTTCTTCTCTTTCTTGATTCTGTCCCCCCCCATGATTATCGGTGTTACTGTTTCTAAGCGCCCCTTGTTTGCTTGGTTATCTCATGATTCGATCAGTTTGTCTATGTAAATATTAATCCTACATGAGCGATTATATTTATTTGGGCCAAAATATATTTTGCATTGAAGAAGAAAGAGAAAAAGTGATTGCATTGAGCTTACAGTGGTTAATTAGCAATTCCTTTGCACTTTTGGCCTGAATTTAATATACACATGAAAACCACATTACGGCTTTATATAAAGGAAAAAGTGTTGCGACTCTGTGTGTGATGCGTGAAGGAAAAAGGTGCGGCAGTAACAAAGGATAACAACTAAGCATCAATCTTGCCAAGGTTGAATAACATCAGATTGACATGAAATTTTGGTATGTTGTTGTTGTCACCATGTTCTTCATATCGAAGGTGTAATCATCGTTTTGATAATGGCAGCTTGGTATTTTATGCTCAGTCCTAATCTTGTTCGATTGTTGTTATCTGTCTTTTAGGTGGGCTTTGTTGTCATTTTGGTGATCTGAGTGCATTTTTCGTGTTAGGGAAAAATCAAGTAATAAGTCACGTTGTTAATCTGCCTTGTGCTTTTGTCAAAGTTGGTGGGAGTTTGGTGACCCACTTTTATCTTTGTCAAATGTTAGTAAGAAATTATTGAAATATTTTGCTAAGTTGGTGAACTAATTTTGATGCTCCTTGCTCATATATATGTGTGGTTGAGGGATGAGTTTGACGGCCAACAAAAATTCAGCCAAAACACATAAAAGCTAAGAAAAAACCCAACTCCACTATCCTCCTTTTACATGCCCAAACCACCAAAAAATTAGCCATAAAAATATTCTTAAACACATAGCCATTAACCCTTAATTTAATCTTTGAGTACTAATTCAAGTACTCTAAGTTAACTGCCTGGGATTGCACTTGGAGTGGTTAACATCGTGTCAATCCTGGGAAACGGCCGCACGTATGAAGTTTGCACCTTATCTTCGACGAAATCGTTCTTAGGGCAATAGCTAAGCTACGACACGGTTTGAGTTATTAATTAATTACGGTTATTATTTTTGTTATTACTAACCTGGTTACTTGATAATTTCAGGTACACTTTAAAGTTGATCGGTATTATTTTGTAAAAATATATTTAAAGTTGTAATTGTATATAACACCACCTAAAGCTATATTTTCCAACAATCTAAGAAAGATTTTTGTTTATATACAATTATGGCCTCCGAATATACTATGCCTGATATGTCTATGTTAGAACCATTAGATGGCAAAAATAAAAATTATAACTGTTGGGCTGTTAAAATGAAATTTTATCTTGAGTAAATTGAGATTGCATGTCTTGGGAGAAAAGGTTTTTCTTAAACATGAAAAGGCAAAAGCTGAATATGATCTGAAATTTGATAGAGAGAATAAAATTTGCAAATGAATGTTATTGCATCATATATCTAATGCACTACTTGACATTTATATGAAATATGAATTTGCTCATGATATTTGGCATGCTTTTAACCAAAAATATGGTGGTGATGATGCTGGGTCTAAAGGTTTTGCAATTAGTAGATGCCTAAGCTTCAAGACCGAAGAAGATAAATCTACAATTGATCAGATTCATGAATATGAAAATATGTGTTGTATTATTACATCTGAAGGATTAAAATATGTGATGTGACCCTAGCTATTGTTTTGATTGAAAAATTACACTGTCTTGGAAAGAATACCGAAATCATCTCATGTATGAAAAAAAGATTGGACTTTAGAAGACTTGATTGGTCACCTAAAAATTGAGGAAGAAAATAGATTGAAAGATAAAAGAATTTCTCATAACTTTGGCTTTTCTAGAGCTAACCTTGTGGAGCTTAGATCTGTTAATTTGGACAGGTTCAAAAACAAGGAAAGGAAAAATTATAGAAGTGATTACAAGCCACAAGAAAAGGTGCAAAAATACAAATTCATGGCTAAATGCCATGAATGTGGCGGTGCGGTCACAAGGTCGTGGATTGCAAATCCAAGAAAGGAGGAAATGTCAATCTAGTTGAATCTAATACTATTATTGCAATAATGTCTGAAGTCAATTTAGTTGGCAACACTGTAGAATGGATACCAAACACATATGTGTCGATAGCAGACTGTTTCAATCTTACAAAAAAATTAATGAAGGTGAAAATGTTCTTGTGGGTAACCCCACATCTGCCTCTGTCATTGGAAAAGGGAATATTACTTTAAAACTCACTTCTAGAAAATTGCTTACTCTTACTGATGTGCTACATGTGCCTGAAATGCATAGAAACCTCATATCTAGTAGCTTGCTCATGAAAGTGGGTCTAAAATTAACCTTCATTTTTGACCTCTAGTCATGATCCGCGATGGTGAACTTATGAGAAAGGGTTTCTGCTGTAATAGTGGCCTAATTGTGCTTGACACAATTTCTGAAAGTATGAATAAAATAGCTAGTACCTCTTCTGCTTACACTGCTGAATCACTTGATTTATAGCATGCTAGATTATGGCATATAAATGTTGACTCTATTAAAAGTTTAAGCATCTCAACTTGATTCCTAAATTGTCTAATGTGAATTTTTCTAAATGTGGAGTATGTGTTGAAGCAAAGTTTTATAAGAAACCGTTTAAATCCACATAAAGACAGACTGGGTTGCTTGAGCTTATTCACAGTGACTTAGGACTTGGGAGACTTTAAGAACCATATGAGTAGAGGTCAAAAAGTATTATATTACATTTGTTGACGACTACTCACGTTACACTATGGTTTATGTCCTAAGCTCAAAATATGAAGCAGAAGAAATATTTATTAAATATAAAGTTGAAGTTGAAAATCGGCTAGATAAAAAAATAAAAAGGATTGAACATGACAGAAATGGTAAATATGACCCCACAAGTCTTAAATCCACAACTTGCAGCCTACCAAAATATGCAAAAGTACTTAGAATTCTAGCTAGCAAGATATTTGTGAAGCCTTTCAATGATTAGATCCTAAACAACTTTCTCTTTTGACATACAACTTGAACCAAGACTAAGGGTAAGACAAGTGGATGGCGAACTGCCTATACAGTGAAATGCTTACTCTAGCAATAATGATTAATTGAACAAAATAGTGAAATAAAGTGAAAGCAATGGCAAACAAAAAAGTAACAACCATGGTTGAACACATAGACAGCAGAAAGGGAAGGAAAAGAGTTAGATCTGAGTGTTCAAAGATGAAAAATTCACTAATAGACTCACCGTGTGTCGCTTGGTTGATCGTCACTTGAGTTTGCTAGTTCCAGTTGGCTGTCACAGTCTCATAGAGACGAGAGGGGAGAGATCGATTGAGAGGAAAGGAAGTAGAGGTTGGAGATCCAGAGCGAGTGAGTAAGTGACGAGAGGGAGAGAATGAGAGTTGAGGGAGCGAATTGAGTGCGTGACTGAGACCCACAAGCTTTTGCTCGATGAGGGACTAGGGTTTCGTTAAGGATGAAATTGGACTTAGGCATTTGGGCCTTGGGCCGCGGCCTGTTGATCAAGTAGACTAGGCACTAGGGTAGTATCGCAGTAGACACTAGTCATGATATTTTTTTTTAGTATTTGCTTAAACAACTTTTCAAGTGTTATATGGAATAGGTATCAGGCTGGTGTACTAGATACGAGTTATGGGTATGAAATGGGCAAGTGAAGCCCAAACCCATGCCCGTTTCCCTGTACTCGTCCCATACTCATTTCCCTGTGCCCGCCCATACCCATTTCCCCCTCCATTTTTAATTTGGGTTTTAAGCGGGGCGAACTTTGCGGGTGTTAACGGGTATAAGTTTTTTGGTCAGCTCTACTTGATAAGTATCTAAACCGAGCCCAAGGCGAGCCAAACTTGAATCAACCCATGCTCAAGTTGAGGTTTGGCCGAGTTGACTCAGAAGGCTCATTGAGCCCGTTTGATTCTTTTATAACTCTATTACCAATCAATAAACAAAAAAGCAAATTTTCTTTTCAAAAAAGTTTACTATAAATAAAAAATGACGCGAACAATTGCACAAAATTGTGCTTGCAGCAGAGCGCACTTGCTTTTCCTTGGTTATGGCAAGGTCACAGGTTCGATCCTACCCATTTATGTTTCCATTGTTTATAAGTTTTTTAAAAAAATTTTATTCACTTTTGTTGTTTTGCAACTCACACGACACTCAATTACTCACCTTGTAACCAAAGGCAAACCCCAGCAGCCCCTTGTTCGGCAACCTCAATCTCTAACACTCGAAAACTCAAAACCTGATGCCCTTGCTCTCTATTTTCTCGCAAGTCACACCACCATGGATTGGTGTCTCATTTCTACTTCATACAAGCACCGGTTATTCCCATGGGCCTTGAGATAAGTGCCCATAGTGGGGCTCGTCAGTTCTAGTGTCACTTCGTTGTCTCTCCAAATTTATAAGTTCTCACTTTACTAATACTAATTCAATACTTTAATTGACTTGAATATGTTATTTAATCCTTTAAATTGTAAGTTTATTTGTTTTTCTTGTTTAATTTTAGAGTTTATTTTGTCAATTTCAATTCCAATGTTGTTTAATTATGGGCTTATTTTCAATTCTACGTCAAAATGCATAGATATTTCAAAAAATACCTAAAAAATATCATTACTTTCACGTTCTAAATCCAAAAACTCACTATTGAATAAAAAAAGTGGAAACGACGTCACTCAAACTCGACCACGGCCACAAAGTTCATGCAAATACCAATCCAATTTCCTTATGTTAGACAAATAGGACTGACCTGAAATGTGGAAACAACCGTCGGGAATAACCCATGTTGGTAGTGAATATAAGATAGTTACCAGAGTCGCCTTTAGGGTTCACGTCCTAGACCTGAAACTCGGTAGATGATGGGGTAGTCGTGAGAGGGGAAGGGAGAGCGTGAGAGATGTCAAGTGTCGATCTCCATAGCTTAGTCCCCCTGAGCCTCCTTATATAGGTCAGGAGAAGTAGCTAGGGTTGTCGCCCTAGGCGGCATTAGTGGCCGTCGGGCCTAATTCTATTAGGCCCATCCAACAGCTCCCAGTTGGCCCACCTAGGCCACAGAACACATGTTCTCTACGTATCATAACTCTTCACGTTTCATACCAGGAATAGGACGTGCGACCAAAAATAAACAGTACTGTTATATTAAGTCACCATCTAACTAACATAATACTTTCACAAAGTATGATACCCTAAATAATCCTAACATCACTAGTGGCATCTCTAATCCCTTATGCCATGATATATCATATAATTATATACTCAATATAATCGCCCGGGTTAATATTGGTGATAATGGATAGATTTTTTCTTAAACACTCACGGTATTACATCTTAGCTTTAACTACTTTCCTAACGTGCTCTCATCGAACCATATACTTCGTGGCCCTTGAGTGATACATTAAAGTAGCAACATCAAGTTTTGACCTTATATCATAACTTTAAGTCAAAGGGTCATCGTCCATAGGGTTACATGGTGACAAGAGATGAGGAGGTCAATTGTCACTCCGCGTATGGCCGTCTTTTAAACACACACAGTATGAGATGTGTGTCATGACATAGCTCCCACTCAACTGGGCTTGTCACTCTATATGCAATGCAAATCGTCAATCTAGATTTTCACACAAAAAATCTAACCTGAGCCACTAGATTAACATAGTAAATGTCAATCTTGACACTCAAGATTTGGCTTTGAAGGCTTCAATATGAAATCATATCTCATATTTGACTCTCTCGAGTCTCTATTAGATTTACTAAGGGAATTATATCTTGTCACATTCATACACTCCCAGTATGAGTAATCAATATTGCACACCTAGTACCAATATGATTCAGTCTCATCCTACCCACTACTCGAGTGTCAGGGCGATTGCCAGTGTGACCAGACCAATCAGAAGCCTGTAACATTTCGATGTGCCTTACGCGTAACAATAAATTATGAGCATTTTGCCTATCACAAAAGAACCTTGTCCATCTCATGGCAAGGTATGTCCCAAACCTGAACCTTGCGAATTCCTAGACTCAACATATGAGTTTTGAATATATCACTAGGAATAGGTTTAGTCAAAAGGGACATAAACACCTTCTTGGTGTACATATACTTTATGGCAATATCTGGTAGCAAGCAACATAATCTGCCTCCATAGTTAACATTGTTGTACAGTTTTTGCTTCTTATTGCATCATGACATAGCTCTCCTACCCAGGGTGAAGGCATGTCCTGATGTTGACTTAGACTCTTTCAAGTCACCACCTTAATCGACATTTTGAGGATCCTCTCAACTTAAGATCTCCCATGATAGCAAAAGACTAAGTCAGCTGTACCACAAAGGTATCGCTCAACTCTCTTGACGACTTGCCAATGTGCAAGTTTTGGGATGCTCTGGTAGGACTTACCAAGCCAACCGCAAAGCAAATGTCAGGATATATACATAACATAGCATACATTGAGTTTCTTACGGCACTCGTATAAGGGAGATTGCTTATTTCCTCCTTTTCTTTATCTGTTTTTGGGCATTGGTCAAAACTCAAGGTTAAACCCTTCAACTGGAGTGTCTAAGGGTTTGGAATAATGCATACAGAACTGTTCTAAGACTTTCTTGATATATGTCTTTTGGCTCATACCTAAAAGTTTCTTATGATGATTTCTGATTATTTCCATGCCTAGGACATACCTAACTTCACCCATGTCCTTTATATTAAAAACAGAGGGCAGCCACTTCTTAGTGGCTTTGATCATCTCCAAGTTATTCCCAACCAATAGTATGTCATCAACGTATAGGGTAAGAAATATAATTTCCTTGATTGATCTTTTGACATACACACAGTGGTCTTCTAAAACCATGGATAAGCCAAACGAAGTTATAGCTTCATAGGATCTTAAGTACTAAGATCTGAAAGATTGCTTAAGACTATATATGAACCTTTTAAGACGACACACCTTATCCTCTTGTCCATTTGATGCAAAATCAATGGGTTGATCCATATAGATCTCTTCCTCAAAGTTACCATTGAGGAAAGTAGACTTTACATCCATTTGAGACAACTCTAGGTCCAAATGGACAACCGTGGCTACAAGTAGGCGAACAGAGGCAAATCTCACCATAGGAGAAAATGTCTTTTCATAGTCTACACCTTCAATTTATGTAAACCCTTTCGCCACTAAATGGGTTTTGAACTTATCGATCGAATTATCTACCTGGCATTTTATCATGAGAACCTATTTCTTTCCAATATATTACATTGGGGTAGAAGATCAACAAGTTTCTAAACCTTATTTCTCACCATCGAGTCCATTTCATTGCTCACAGCGTCCATCAATTTTTTTTGTGGTTTGGTGAGTCAATTGCCTCTTGATAAGAGGTAGGCTCCTCAGTTTCCAAGGGAGTGCATAAGAATATTACCTCTTCGATTTTGGAAATATTGTCGAGGAAATTTTTTATGCTCACCCCTTCGAATCATGGGACCTTCACTGTTTGTCTGCCTCGGTGAGGCATCCCTCCCCCTTTCTTTAAGAGGTGTGGGATCCTAAACATGTAGAGACTAACTGCATGTTCGAGAATCGAAGATTGAGGATGGATCTCACTCACAAGCTGACTCTCCTCATGTATAAGAGAATGAGGACGAATCTCATTCTCCTGAGCAAACAAGTCTCCCCCATCCCTTTCGCGTAGGGAAGGCATACCATCTTCGGTGACTTGGTTAGAGTCCAAATTCTCCCCCCACCGAAAGATGGTTGGATGTCTTGCTGTAACTTAAATAGTTCGACATCCTTCTTAATTTCACCGATGGTTGGGAATTCATCCTCGAGAAAGTCGACATTGCGAGAATATATTTCTGTTCATTAGATTGTGCGGGATATCTAATAAAGATCATCTTGGTGGCTCTTGGACCAAGTTTTTCATGTTTGTGGGTTAGGTTATGCACATAGCCGGCCGAACCCCATAAGCATAAATGGTCCAAGGATGGCTTCTTACCAAACCATAACTCATATGGTATGGCAGGTATACTCTTGTTTGGCACACGGTTAAGGATATAGGTTGCCGTGAGCAATGTATCCCCCAAAACCTGGTTGGGATGTTCGCATGTACCATCATTGGCATGACCATATTAAGCAATGTACAATTTCTGCGGTCCATAATGCCGTTTTGTTGTGTGGTGTGTAGAATCGTTAGTTATCCTTATATGCCTTTTTCCTCACAGAACTCTCTGAACCTATCAGAGAGGTATTCATGACCTTAATCAGTCCGAAGATTTCTAACTCTTTGTTCTAATTGAGTCTCTACTTTTTGTTACGAACTGGTTGAACATATCGAGTGCCTTATAGCGATGAGATATTAGGTACGCATACCCACGTCGTGAATAATCATCTATAAAGGTGATGATATAGAAAGCCCTATGATGTGCCTTAACGTTCATAGGTCCGCAAATGCTTGAGTGGACTGATTTTAAGGGATTAGATATTCTTGAAGCCTTACCAAAAGGCTTTGCTTTGCCCACTAAATATTACTCACTTAGGCAATTTAACCCTAGTGAGTTGATCTAAAGGACCATCTCTAATTGGCTTGTTCACTCTGCCTTGACCCTCATGGTCAAGTCGAGTATGCCCAAAAATAGAGTTCAAAGAAAACAGCCAAGATAGAAGATGTCGAGGTAGATGGAAATCAAACGTGGAGACTAATATCAGAATTAAAAGGTAGAAAGGTCCGCTGCACCCTGAGTGCGTAGAGAGCATCGTGGGGGAAGAACTTATTTCCTTCACAGGCTTTGAGCTAACATGTTGCTATGTCAAAGACAAGTTACTCATTGTTGTTCCCTAAGACAACAGTCTATGAACCCATTGGGTAGCGATAAAGGTTCACAAAATCAGTTCAACCCTGAACTATGTGTTTGGTTTCTCCCTTGTCTACAGTCCGCTAAAGGAGAAAGTTGGTAATTACTGTTTAGGAGTACACATGTTATTCAGGTGCAACTATGAAAGATGGTATCTTAGTAAGCTCAGGACGATCCCAAGTGGTGAGTTTCTTCTTTTCACAGTTATAGCACTTTACACACGCTACCTTATACTCTCTATTGGCCTTGACTCTTTGCCCTTTTAGCAATACCATCCTTAGGTTCGAAGTTTTGAGAGGGAGATGAATTTGGTCAAACCAGATGCCAAGCTGATCCCACATGTCCTCAATAGTGTGGTAGCCTTCAAATCCCATTATCAGATCATCATGCATGCAATACCTCATAGCCGACATGCTGATCAATCCTTCCTCGAGCCATTCATGGTATATTATTAGCCTTTCTCTTGATACTGCTCACAAGTAGCTATATCTATGTCATTCACATCTTTGCCTATCCTAGGAGACTTTAAAAGTTGTCGACTGTTCTAGTTTTTTAAAGTTTATTCAAAAGAAGTTAAATATTCTAACACTATGTATTATAGTCTAATCCTATCTTTACTTTCCATTGGTAAACTAATCACCAACCATATTTTAAATGTCATATCTGAAAGTATATATTTAAAAGATGGACATTATGCATATTGTCAGATAATTAAATTATCAAGAACCCTATCGCTCATGTCGTATGATCGAAAATTTCGCTAAACTTATAATAATCACATACAAACATGAATTAGAAGTTTCTATAATTTAATTACAACACTTTTCCATAAAACAAAATTTATGGAGTGCACAATTTGTTAAACTAATTAACACATCTAGAAATATCACAAAGATATTCAGCTTTAATCATGCAAAACAAATTTACATGAAGTTATTTAAAACGAATTTATATAATTACTAATATGTCAGTTAAGAACTTTATTTAATGACATATCAAAAAGAAATTAAACGTAAGTAATTATGTGGTACACATCTATACAATGTTACAAACCTTAATCAATATGAAATGAATTCATATAATGTGTCTATTAGTGACATAATCAAAAATTCACATTTAGCCATGTAAAACATATCTACACAAGATTTATTTTATATGAAACTAATTCATATATTCTATTACGAAAGAATTCGCTTATTTTCTCGATACATGACACGTAGTTATACATCATGCCTTTAAGATTCATATTATCATTGCATATGGATGTGAATTTATGAGTTTCTTTTGTTTAATTATCAAGTTAACTCCAAAGAATTTTTTTAGACTAATTAACATTTTAATTTAGTAACTATCACAAAGATGTTCACTTTAATTATGCAAAACATATTTACATAAGCTTATGTCATATAAAACTAATTCATATAACATATAAATTTGACATATAACACATAATTATAAATCATACCTCAAATTTTCATATTATTATACGAAATAAATAGCGATAATAATATAAACATATTAAAAAAAACTCATAATTATTTTCAGCATATAAGACTAACTGATACAACTATAAAAATAATTATAAATTAGCCCATAACAAGGATCAGACTAAATGGATCGGAAGTAACCCGACCCAAAAGAAAAAACATACCCGATTTGCACGAAACAAAACTGGACCAAAAGAAACAAAAACAGCCGGCCCCTAAACGGGGCCCTTTTGTTAGCAAGAACCGATCCATTAAACCGAGGCCCAAACGGGTCCTTTATAAAGAAGCTAGCCCATTAAATGGAGCCCAACCGGGGCCTTCATATAAGTGAGCAACACTCATTTAGCCTCCTTACTAACCCTAAATGCCTCACTCTCTCTTTCTTACTTCTGTTCTCGGTCTCTCTCATCTC
The DNA here is from genome assembly GCA_029747015.1 of Carnegiea gigantea. NCBI lineage: Eukaryota > Viridiplantae > Streptophyta > Magnoliopsida > Caryophyllales > Cactaceae > Carnegiea > Carnegiea gigantea. The sequence continues at coordinate 76,801 of JAKOGI010001127.1, forward strand.
TAACTCTCTCTACCCTTGCTGAGAACCAAAGTGAGGACCCGGTCTCTCTCTTCCTCGATGCCATGGCCAAAGTTGTGGTGCACCGAGCTCCACCAACCCCAAGCCTTTTCTGCCTTTTGATGGTTGCTTTGTGACTTCTGTACCCGGCCCATGTCACCACCTCAACCCTGTCGAGGACAGTGAACCTTGGCCGAGAATCCCAGATGAGGAAAACCCCCCACCCGCCATCGAAAGCCAAAAGAAAACCCACCAGCGTGTAGATCGGCTGCAACCGAACCAGAAAACACCAGTTGTGCACCAAATGCGCTTCTTACGTGGTGGCGCATGACTTATACGTGCTGCCATTCTGGTGAATTTCGCGGTTCTTTTGCCGGATTTGAATAGATCGACCGTTAAGGGTGAGGTTGAAGGAAGAAGAATGGCCAACTAAGCCTTCGTCGGTGGTGCGTACGTCACACGCGCCACCCTTACCCGGTGATTTCTGATAGGTTAGGTCTCGATCTTAGTCTCATCTATCCCTTTCCCTTTTTTTATTAATTAAAACTCAATCTGGGTCTTTTGGGGTTTTGGGTCGAGGTAGAGGCTTCAAAGGCCACAGAGGCTTCGCTAGACCCACCATCATTGCAGCCACCGAGGCACTGGCGGTGGAAATAGGGTAAGGGTTTTTGAGGTTTGTCAAAACAATGGGATGTTCTTTAGGGTCGATTTCGAGGCAGAGATCGATTAGGGATTAGGGTGTTTGATCATTCATGTCGGTTTAGTCGCATAAATCAAAGCATATCAAGAATTCATGGTCACAAGAAACTGAGTAGAGTTTGATATGCACACATGGTCGCATACGAGTAGGTATTCATGAATTCGACTTATTGAAATTGCACTGAAACTCAATATAAAGGAACATGCTTTCTGGAATTGAAACACGTTGAGCATATCTGTGTTTAATACTCTAGACTCGCGAATCATCCATAATTTTGAACAGGGGAAGATTAACACATAATCAATGACTATGACTAAAAATCTAATCTTTAGTCAATTAAACTGAGTAGAGTTTGATATGCACGCATGGTCGCATACGAGTAGGTATTCATGAATTCGACTTATTGAAATTGCACTGAAACTCAATATAAAGGAAGATGCTTTCTGGAATTAAAACATGTTGAGCATATCCGTGTTTAATACTCTAGACTCACGAGTTATCCATAATTTTGAACAGGGGAAGATTAACACATAATTAATGACTACAACTAAAAATCTAATCTTTAGTTAATTCAAGATGTCAGAATCACATAAGCATGCTTATGACTTGCATAATTATGAAAATTAAGCAAGTAATCATATGGTCAAGTTCAAAGAATCAAGCATGCTTATCATTCATATCTTTAAACACATTAAACAAGACTAACCCGATCAGTCAAGACTCTGATACCACTGTTAGACAAATAGGACTGACCTGGAATGCGAAAACAACTATCGAGAATAGCCTACATTGGTAGTGAATATGAGGCAGCTGCTAGAGTCGCCTTTAGGGTTCACGTCCTAGACCTGAAACCCGATAGATGATGGGGCACCGTGAGAGGGGAAGGGAGAGTGTGAGAGATGTCAAGTGTCGATCCCCCTAGCTTAGTCCCCCGAGCCTCCTTATATAGGTCAGAGAAAGCAGCTAGGGTTGTCGCCCTAGGCGGCATTAGTGGCCGTCAGGCCTAATTCTGTTAGGCCCGTCCAACACCTTATCTACTAGGAGAAGTTTAATTTGTGGGTTTAATTTCAATTCTACGTCAAAAGGCATAGATATTTCAAAAAAAAAAAAACCAAAAGTAGCTAAGGAATAATTATTATCTTGCATCGCTTTCAAACTATAGGATTTCGTCAAGGACAATTAGATTAGATATAATATAAAGTTATTCTGTGGACTCTCACAAAATATTTCGATGCCTAAATTTGTCATGGGCTCCCACCAAAAAAAAAAAAAAAATCTCAAGGAAATTCTAGATAGTTGTCCGAGTGCAGTGTGGAGTGGCTGTGGTTAAGAGCAAAGCCAATGGTGAGCCATTTTTTGGTTCACCAGAGGGGCCCTACCACTGCCACATCAATCCTCTCTCCAACTTTTTATCTTACAATTCTCACTCTCTCCAATGGAAAGTTCACCACTTTCCCTCACCAAATAAAATAATATCTATGGACCCCACACCTAATCATATTTATTTGTTTTATTTTTTTTATTTGGTTAGTTATTTGGTTTAATTATTTATAGGGAAAATAATTTGGACATAATAATTTGATAACACAACTAATTGGAGGTCATATTTTTTTGTCAATAGTACAAGAATTTCAATTAAAAAATTAACACATGCCTAAATATAATAATTACATGAGTTCGATAAATAAATTAAAAAATATATGTTGGTTGACATGAACTGAAATAAAAATTATAATACGTGAACAATTTAAAAAAGATTACAATATGATGATGAATTAAGACAAGTAATTTTCTTTGGAAAAAAATTACCTTGCTTTCGTTTTTTGTTTTTTGGTTGGTTATTTGGGTTTAATTTTGTTTGGGAAAAAATAATGTGCACGTAATAATTATCATACACAACTAATTAAAAAAAACACAAGAGTTTGAATTTTAAAAAAATCACACATGCTTGAAATTAGCAATTACAAGAGTCCGATAGTAAATAAAACATAAGATACATTGGCTGACATGGTATAGAAAAAAAAATTACAATAGTTGAACAATTTTTAAAAAATTACATTATGAAGATCAATTAACTATTCTCTCTACGGCCGACCCGAATTTCACTTCCATATTTCCTCAATCAAGTCCGCTTGGAGAGCTAAATGTATTTTGGAGTTGCAAATTGGGCATGATCGTTGAAAGTACGTCTCATAGCATGGATAGTGGTCGTGGCTAATAATGGGCTCCGGGACAGTTCCCTCAACAACGTCGTAGTCAAATACAAGTATATAGTTATCCCGCTCGTCCTCCAAAATCATGTTATGGAGTATCTACATGCTCTCATAATAATACCAATTTCTATTTTATCCATCAGACGAGCGGGGCCGTGTACAATGGCAAATCGAGATTGTAACACAGCGAAAGCTCGCTCAACGTCCTTCTTTATTGATTCTTGACGTTCTGCAAGTAGTTTTTTTTTGGCCCTTAGGAAAGTGGGATCATTTTAACAAATGTCATCCATTATAGATAAATTCGATCCGAAAGATAGTATCCTATGTTGTAATAGTGCTCATTGACGACATACTCACATTTAGGAGTCCGATCTCGTACATCTCTTGGAAAACAAGTGAGTGATCAAGGACGTTGATGTCATTGAGACTTCCAGGCAACCCAAAGAGCATATGCCATATTCAAAGGTCGTATGATGCAGTAACTTCAACGATGATTGTTGGCACCTTGTAAACTTGCTTTTGAAATGATGCCTTCCAAGTCGTTGGACAATTCTTCCACTCCCAGTGCATGCAGTCTATGCTTCTCAACATACCGGAAAAGTCATAGGCTTCAGCAACTTGCAGTAAGCGATCAACATCAGCTTGATTTAGTTTTCTCAAGTTCTGCTCCCCGAATACATCAACAACACATGAGGCGAAATTTTTTAGGCATTCCATTGCGGTGCTCGCACCAATCTTCAAGTATTCATTAACGCAATTAGCTGCTGCACCATAGGCAAGCATTTACATGGCCGCAGTACATTTAGTTAATGGCAACAACCCACGTTTTCCGACCACATCATAGCTTACCTGAAAGTACTCTGAATGATTGTCGAATGCTTCCATAATGCGGAGAAATAAGTGCCTCCGCATTTTGAATCTACGGTGAAAATGATGTTTGTTATACACTGAATCTTCGGCGAAGTAGTCTCGGTATAAGCGGCTGTGGGATGCTTCTCTATCTCTGTTAATACATCTCTTTTTCATCCGAGGCGTAGATGCTGATGGCGTCATCTCTGGGCTGCTTCCCTAAGTTGTACAAGGAGCATCATTTGTTGTTGCACTCATTGTTAATATTAGAGGTACGCCCCCATGACGGGAATCATGATATCATCATCTGATGAAGAAGAGGATGATGATGAGGAGGACGATTTAGTGTGTCCACATTGAAATTATCCATTATAAATGGCCTGCGCAACATAATAATTATTATTCGTTAATGTACAGAATAGTAACCATTTTATTAACAATAATAGGCACACCCATTTTGCATAACTTGATATTATAACATGACTATACCAACCTCATGTTTAATACAACACATGGAAAAAAAAAAAAAAAGCCACATAGTAGGTTGTTACAACATAGGATGAGATACATAGTTCTTGTAATCTATAAAATTAGGGGGGAGGGAAGACATATTACTGATGTGATGATGAGTGCCTTGATCTCCCTTACATAATTTTCGCTTTTCATTGCTCATAGTAAGCCACTTGTTCAAGACTCATTGTGGAGGTGTCCATCATTATTATTCTCTCATCCTCTCTCCTCAGCTTCATTTCCCTCATCATTATCTTCTGAGGTTTTTCTTGTTTTACTGTGATGATGAAATCCTTGAACATTTCATTTATATCAATGTTGACACTCTTTATCTCCTGCAGCTTAGTTTTTACTCGATCAACTACAGTGTTGTTCGCCTTTTGTTTCATCCTTCTCTTCTCGACTTTTTGGCGTTTGGGTCTTTTACTCCCACCGACACCTTCATCTTCGGTCTCTTCAGTGTCGAGTTTGGACCTTTTTGATGATCTTGACCCTGACTTAAGTGGGTCACATATCGCCCGTTATTTTGGTTGGTCCTTGAGTATCTCATACCATTGCTCCAACTAAAACCTCTTATGTGTACACTCAGTGCACAATTTGTGGGCCTCTTACAGAATCTTCACATCATTCCACCCACTATAGTTACTACGTTCCACTTTGTGCATAATACCTGTCCATTTATTGACTATTAGGGTGCACCAAAGCCATTAGCTGTTACATGTCTTTAAAGTTTGTGCTGATGCCCCTTGTTGACGGTACTCATTAAAAGTCGAGGCCATCCCATTCCAGAAGCTAGCCTTCTTTTGGTCGGCCCCGACAGTAGGATCCGTGCCTTCATTTATCCATACCCGAATAAGCCGTTGATCTTCGTCAATGGTCCACTTTTTCGCACCACCAGCAGTTGCTCCCATTACGTCCCCCTCGTCCTCCTCATCAGTACTTGTCTCAATGTTCATCCCAGACTGCCCCAACCCGACCAGTGACACCGTTGGTGTGGATGAGAGGGTGGAGTTGCTCCCCACAGAAAGGTAATTTCGATGAGAAGGTGGCGGTGGATAGTAAGGAGGGTGGTGCGGGTATTCACTCCCGTGCACATTGAAAGGTTCATTATGTGTTGATGTGCAATATAGTGGAGGATATGGTCGAGAATTTTGACTTAAACCACCCGGAATCCCCGAACTAAGGTGGGGGGAGTAGTATGAATCATGCAGATGATGGTGGTAGTTTTGTGGTACATATGGGGGGTATGACGCATGGGGATTGTGTGCGGAAATTGGGATAGCACTATTCCCCCCAACTTGGGGTGAATCGTCACCGTCAAGCAAGCTCATAAACTATTGGGGAGTGTTAGGGTTCATATTTCAGATGAAATTACCACTTACAAATTTATAATTAACCGTATTAATATATCACCGAGTTATAATAATTAAAGGTCATGACATTACATATAATCATATGAACATATAAACATATTACCATATTCAAATTAAATTTATTAAGTAGCATATTAACTTGAATTATCGTAGTCATTAACATATTCCTTTTACTAACATATACTAACAAAGAAAACCTTTCCCTTTTTAAACTACCATATTAGTTTTAACCAACTACATTTTATAACATATGTTCTTAATTTTGACCGACTACATGTATAAACTACTAAGAAAGCCTCTCCTTTTTAAGCTAACGTATACTAACAAAGAAAACACATTTTAACAACTACTCATGCACTAACAAAGAAAACACATGCATAATTTCTTCAACATGCCTAAAAATCTTCTACCGTCATATGATATTCATTGTAACAACTACTCAATCAACTACATTTATAAATATATGTTCTCAATAATTTTGTTCATATTCTACAAATGTATTCATTTCAGCAACTACAAATTTATAATTAATTCTAACTTCATTAACGTACCCCAAAATATTTTCGTAATCATATGACATGTAATATTTAAACTTTATTCTCATAGTGCTTCATAACATATACTTACAAAGAAAAACCATTCATTTTTTTCCAAGTAACATACTAAATTTAATTATAATAGTAATTAACACATTTATTTTAGTAATATATACTTAAAAAGGAGTACATTCACTTTATGAAGTAACATATTAATTTTAATTATCATAGCCATTATCATATTCATTTTTGAGAACATTATAATATGCATAATTTCTTCAACATGCCAAAAAGTATTCTACCACCCTATAATATTCATTTCAATAACTATTACACCAACTACATTTAAAAATATATTCTCCTAATTATTGCAAACTTATTCTACAAATATATTCATTTCAACAACTACCAATTTAAGTATCCTAACTTCATTAACATGCCCAAAAATAAGAAAATATTGTTCTCATAGTGTTGCCTAAAATATTTAATCATATTGCTAAGTTAATAACATATAATCACAATATATAATCAAATTTTAATTATCTCCTACTTACACAAATAACATTTGAAAATTTCAAATTAATTTTTCTACTATATTATTCATCTCATTGCTACTATATTAGTAAAATATAATGTTTTTAACATAACATATCAACTACCACATAATATTTTTTTCTAACACATTAAAAATTAAATAACAACTTACAATTTTCTTCATTTGTTTGTTGATTGGCAGAGCAATTCAAACTTCTCTGCAAATACAAACAACAACAACGTTAGAAACTAAAATTACCAATTTTTAAAATACAAAATAAAGAATTTAACACAATTGAATTTATAAATTCTTACTAATTTCTTCACTTCGTTGTTGCTAAAATGTCTCACTAGAGGGAATAAAATTATACAAATTTCTTCACTTCATTAACATATTCATTAACATATAATTCTTTTAATAACACCAAAGAGTGAATCTCACTTTTATGCCCATAATTCTTTTAATAACATCACTAAAATTATTTTACCAAAACATTTGAAAAATAAAATCATAGCTACTATATTAAAAACATATAATCATTATAAAATTTAATATATGAACAAAATATAAACACCAATAAGTTTCTCTATAAATACAAAAATGACAACATTAGTCAAATAAAATATCAACTTGAATATACAATATTAAGCATTTAAGGAAGCTAAAAATATAAGTTCTTATTCTTTCTTTCACTTCTTCCTTGATATAAAAACTGAATACAGATGCAAGAAAAAATGATAAATTTTCTCGAGAGGAGGATAGATTGAGTGAATTTGTGAGTGAGAAAAACTGAAACTAATTTCATGTATTTATAAACACAAATTCATGCGCACAAAATTTTAAAAAAAACATTAGCTGTCAGAGATATGTCTTTGCTTTCTGCCATACCCAATGGTCCAAATTTCCAGTCCTTAGCCTTTCTTTCACATGGTTTTGTCCTTTTGGCTGCCCATCCAGCTGTCCCGATCAAAAAAAAAAACAGTCAACCTCCAAAAACGACGTCGTTTGGGGGTGAAGTAGACAAAAAAAAAAATACCGGGGCGCCTCACGGCCCGTTCTGCCTTGCCGAGCCAAGGAAGCAGGCCGGCTCCTGCTCGCTCCCGAGCCGCCACTTCTCGCGCGCCTCTCGCTCCCCGGGCGACCAGGTGCTGGAGTTGCTATAAAAGCTTCCACGCGTCCCAACCAAAAAAACCACAAAGAAGAAAATAAAAATTCTAAGTGGCAAAAGAAAAAAAAAGAAAAAGAAAAAGAAAAAGAAAAATGGGGTCACGACTTACGATTTGTAACACGCTTGTATATTCTGTGGGGCCCCGCTTTTTGGCCTTACCTTAATTTCCCCGCTGCCCTTCGCACCAAGAGGCCCAAGACGTCTGCTACTACAATACGTTAATTGTGAGACTCCCGAGACTGCGTTTGTTGTGGTCTTAGGGTTTTCTGCCTCCATCGATCCATCTCCGCCTAGGGCTCCTTCAAGGTATGATTCTTTCTCAACTCTGATTTCTGTTTTTTTTTAAATTTTGTTGCTGGAAGGACGATTGCTTTTAGTATCTACTCGTCTGTTACAGTTTGGTTCCCAATTCTCTTTTTTCATTTCGATTTTAATTTGATTGATAATTAATGGTTTCCATACTATGTACTGCTTTGATTCTGTGTGCTTGATGTATCTCTTCCCTATTTATTGTAGAATCTTTTCGTTTGATACAATTTTGTGCAGAATTCTCCCGTTTAATGGTTATCATGATATCAGTTTGGGCTTCCGGGCATGCGAATGTACCTTCTTTAGACGTAGTGTTCCCTTTTGGTGTCTGGGGAAATTTTTGCTGGACAATCATTCAGTTTGATTCATGAGTTCGGTGCGCTATCTGAAAATTAAGCTTTGCTGTTCTTGAGTTAAACCATATAATCTGGTTGAAATTCTAATCCATTGATCATCCAGCTTGGCCTGCAATTCTTCTTTACTATCTGGAAATTGGGCTTTGTTGTTCTTGACGTCGTCTCTTTGGGTTTTCTTGGCTATTAGAGACTGTTTGTCGTTTCTTCTGATGTGATGTTGTCTTCCTTGGGGGTGGGCCTTTGTCTGGTCTGTTGTGCATTGCTCAACTTTTTAAAGGTACTTAGGATTCTGCACTCTCTGCTCTTATATGGGTATAGATATTAGATCTTGCTAGTTGTCTATGTGAACAACCAAATAGTAAGCATGAAGGCTACCACCACCCTCTTGCTTACCACCACCACTATCCTAGCCTCAGTATTTCTGTGTTGTTCGGATGGTGGAGGGTCTCTTGCAGCCATCGTAATTGGAGCAAAGAGGGGTGTGTAGTACACGTCTGGTGAGGGTGAGGGTTGACTAGACGACCCTGAGGACTTCAAGTACTTGTACTCAAGCTGTGCTAGCTCATAGAATTGTTACATGCTGCTGAAACCATTCACGAAGAAAGGTGGATTTTGAATATGGGCTGCAGCAGAAGTAGTGTCAGGAAAACTCGGATTCCAAGCTTGATGTTTCTAGTAAGTTTTGACTTCTGAAAAATTTGAACAAGTCTATCCTAGCCATAGTAAGGTGGGTTACAATGTTTTGGTTATATGAGTCTGAGATTGCAGTCAGCTATTTGGATGGATCATTGGAGAAGGTATTGATTCTCCTTGAAATTTGCGTTAAAATTACACTTGCCAGGGTTCCCATTTGTCCTCCTCTTGTTTGAAAAGAGATTGGTGTTTGCTTTCGGTGACAAAAGTGATATATCTAATACTATGATGACTTTTTAAAGTAATACGAGTTTTGGAGGAGATATGTAGGGATAATGTGAATTATGTTATTTATATGATATGGCTTTGGTGACTATTAGGCTGATTGCGCCTTTTGCTTGGTTATGTATGACAATTCCAATTTTATTGATTCTTTCCAAAATTCACAAGGAGCTTTGATGGGAGCTTCTCTTGAAGCAATAATGTATTGATGTTCATGTAAATTTGTGTTATTTGGAATGGCAAATGTTGTAATGCTATGCCATTCTTGATACTCATTGTCTCTTTTGACAATTTTATCTTTTGTTGGTTTTGATGAGATTTGGAAGGCACATATCTTGTTGCGAAGATTTCTTGTTAACAAATGTGACTGTGCATAAAGGTTAGGGTTTTTCTTTTCTTTTTTTTTTTGTGCTGGTTATCATGAAGTCGGATGTTCAGTACTAAAACATGAGGGGATTGGTTGTTTGTTGCCTCATTCTTCTGGTCGACCGTTGTGGCTTCCATTGTCCGTGATATTGAAATCCTGGTGGACTGTACTCGGCGTTGTCCATGATGAGGAAATCTATGTTACGTAGACTTGGCTATGGTTGTAAGATTGTTTAACACAGATAAAGTGCCCAGGTGGTGGATTTTCCCATTTTAGACTTTGATTTAATGCTAGTCAAAGTTTAACATTCAGGGTGTTGGGTATCCGACATGAGTATTTGAGGTGGGCGCTATATTTTAGTAATGTAGACACAGTGTGCTTAGCGAAGTAGATGGCCTTCTATTTCTTTCTCTTAATATAAAGGTAGAGAAATCAAGTTATTGATTCTTCACCTTGTTTGTCAGGTTATTCTGTTTGATTGCAAAATGACAATGACAAGTGGCGATGGACATGAAACTGACAAAAATATTGAAATGTGGAAGATTAAAAAGCTTATTAAAGCATTGGAAGCTGCAAGAGGAAACGGTACAAGCATGATATCACTCATTATTCCTCCTCGTGATCAAATATCTCGGATCACAAAAATGCTTGGTGACGAATATGGGACTGCATCCAATATCAAGAGTAGGGTCAATCGTCAATCTGTGCTTGCTGCAATAACTTCTGCTCAGCAAAGATTAAAACTTTACAACAAGGTGCCACCCAATGGACTAGTTCTCTATACTGGCACAATTGTCACTGAAGATGGAAAGGAAAAGAAAGTCACAATTGACTTTGAACCTTTTAAGCCCATTAATGCATCTCTTTACCTCTGTGACAACAAGTTCCATACAGAAGCTCTCAATGAGCTGCTAGAATCTGATGAAAAATTTGGGTTCATTGTGATGGATGGTAATGGCACTCTTTTTGGGACACTTAGTGGCAACACTAGAGAAGTTCTCCACAAATTTACTGTTGACTTACCAAAGAAACATGGAAGAGGAGGGCAATCTGCTCTGCGTTTTGCACGTCTTCGAATGGAGAAGCGCCATAACTATGTGAGGAAAACTGCAGAACTTGCTACGCAGTTTTTTGTTAATCCACAGACTAGTCAACCCAACATTGCTGGGCTTATACTTGCCGGGTCTGCAGACTTCAAGACTGAACTCAGCCAGTCAGACATGTTTGATCCTCGTCTCGTGGCAAAAATAATAAACATTGTGGATGTTTCGTATGGTGGTGAAAATGGCTTCAATCAGGCAATTGAGCTGTCTGCTGAAATCCTTGCCAATGTGAAGTTCATTCAGGAAAAGAAGTTGATTGGAAAGTATTTTGAGGAAATTAGTCAAGATACAGGCAAGTATGTTTTTGGTGTGGATGACACATTGAAGGCTTTGGAGATGGGTGCTGTGGAGACCCTCATTGTTTGGGAGAATTTGGAAATTAATCGGTATGTGCTGAAGAATACTGCCACTGGGGAGATTGTGATCAAGCACTTGAACAAGGAACAAGAGGCAGATCAGAGCAACTTCAAGGATGCAGCAACTGGTGCTGATCTCGAGGTGCAGGAGCAGATGTCATTGTTGGAGTGGTTTGCTAATGAATATAAAAAGTTTGGTTGCTCCCTTGAATTTGTGACCAACAGATCACAAGAAGGGTCACAATTCTGCCGAGGCTTTGGTGGCATTGGTGGAATTCTTCGCTACCAACTTGACATGCGTTCATTTGATGAATTATCCGACGATGGTGAAACATATGAAGATTCTGAATAGCAATTAATGACTACTTCCCCATTAACAGGGCAGGTGGAGGGGCACAACGCCTGCACTGATATGCGAGTTGCAGGGGTCACTGTGGCCACTGTTGCTCGTTTGAGATGCTCCTGCATGTCACAAGAGCTAAGTGAGGTATGAGATCTTGAACTGGTTCTGTCCCTTTGTTATATTGGCAATTTGGCATTGCCAAAACTATAATTTTAGTTTTTTTTTTTAAGTTTTTTTTAATTGTCAGATGTGAATTCCAAAATATGATTATAACTTATCAAGATTCCTTTGTCCCATCAACGTTGCCTAAAGCGTAACTGTGGTTGCCCCTTTTGTTTGTCAAATTTGAAATACCCACAATTGAGGATCTGTTCTTTTCGTTGGGAAGTATGGGTTGGTAAATGGGTGAAGTTGGTTGAGATTGGTTGAAGTGGGTTGAAGCAGGTTGAAGTAGGTATTTTTTTCTTGAAGTGGGTTGAAGTGGATTGAAGTGGGTATTTTTTATCGAAGTTCGTGAAGTAGGTTGAGGTTGGTCAATTTGGATTTACCAACGAAAAGAACAAGGCCTGATTAGAACTGTTATCAATTGGTAATTTTTTTAATGACATGGTAAAAGTAGGGTTTATTTCCTTTTTGCATATGCGATTAAGATTTGTCAGCACTAATGAAATGGTAGTAATGCAGTTGTTGTACTAAGTTTGATTACCCCCTTGAGCTCATTGGTGTTCTAACTGTTTGGCCAGGTGGTGATCCAACAGTCTCTGGCTTTAAATTTCTGTGGATCATGCCTGCAGATGGAGGAATACAACAGCTGCACTGATGTTCCATCTGCGGGAGTCATTGGAGCAGTTGCTGCTCCATTTAAGTGCAACTTGTCAAAAGTGCGAAGTGAGGTATAATTGTTAAATTATTCTATTTAGAAATTTTGTTAATGTAAAATGGTTGATGAACCATATCTATAGATATTTGGGGTGCTCAATTGTGCCATAACATTGGTTTTTGCACCACTCAGACACTATTAATGTGTGGCCTTTGGCTCTAAGCATGCGGGACTGTACTTACAGGCAGAGCAGCAAAATGGCTGCAATGATGTGCTATCTGCAAAATTCACTATGTCTGCGCTGGAATATGATATTAAATCCGAAGTATCGAGTGAGGTGTGAACACTGAATGCTTCAACCGATCTCTTTATTTAACTGGTTGTTGAGTTGCCCCCCCCCCCCCCAAAAGGGAAAAGGGGGTGTTTAAGTTAGTGGGGACTAAGATATATTTTGAAACGGGGAAATTGTTGTGCTAGAGAGCCCTAGCCGTGAGTGCTGTAGGTGCAATACTCATGCAAGTAGCCAATAGATCTCGCATCTACATACATCATCCCTCCCAAGCCAAGGAAGGGAAAAGTCAACATAATTGAATACTTCTCAAGCCAAAGGAGGGAAAATTAGCATGCACAAAACCAACTGGCAGAAGTTGAATTGTAGAAGTTAATTGATTGGAATACCTCTCTCTCGACAAAGAGGTTGTAATTCATGTAAAAGCACCAAAAAAGTCAAGTACCAATGTGATAACAGGTTTATGATGGTAAGCCAGGTGGTGGTACATAAAAGTAAGAAATGGCGAGTTGAACCTTGATTCCTGTCAAACCTCACGCAGTAGGCACTGTAGGATGGGCTCCTGCATCTCTTATGTAATGTTTGGTTGGATTCAAACAACACTGTAATGTAATCATATTTGTAATTATATTTTCATTTTCTTGTTTAGTCATAAGAAAGTATTACAAATAATAACTGCTTTGTAATCATGATTACTACATTCTATATAATCATGTTTACATGACAAAGTTAATTACATTATATTACATTCAACCAAACATCACATTAGGGTCAACCAACCCCTGTGCAACAGCACATGTGCTGTTCATATGGAATCGTTCCCTCTTTGGCCTTCATCAATGATCATGAAACGTGCCTCTCGACAGTTCAGTATTTTTAGAGGATAGTGACTATGTCTGACGCATCATCTCTTCAGCCTTTTAAGGCCTCTAGTGTTCTAACACTGCTTTTCATGCCAGGCGGATATTCAACTGTGGCCTATGTTGAGCGTTCTAGAATCACTATCGCTGGTGAAGGGTTGGGAACCCTGCGTTGGCCAAGAAGTCAGCTTTATTCTGGCAGCTTTGGAGCAATTGAACTGCATGATCACCAAGTTCACTTTCTATACAAATAAATGCCTGTGCACAAGGCTTGATCCAGTGGTAATCCTAAATTGATTTTTATGGGATTCAGGTACCTCATAGCCTTGAGCCTGCTGCAATTACGTTTCCTTCATTAAGCAGTTTTAGATACAACAATATGTAACAATTGGCATATTTATTGTATTGCAGTTAACTTCTAATGCCTACTAGCCGGAGGCCTTGTCATGTTGTGTGTGTTTTGGGGGTTCCATTCACAATTTCATCTCTGGAGATTCTTGGCTTTGCCCTCCTTTTTCTGTTATTCGTGCTGTTGGAGCTGGAGAATGTTTAGTGCATGAGGTCCGCTGTCATGAAACTGTATTGGGCTCGGTGTGGGTGTGCCCGAGGCCTGAGCTTGATCTAGTTTGAGTCTGTGATTAAGCTCTCTTAAAAAGCATTCTTTGGTGTGTTGTTCGGAAGCTAGTTGGTGGTGTGTTGAAGAGTAGTATTGCTATGCATAAGCAAATAATCAGTTTAGACTTTAAACTTCTTAGGAAATGTTGGTCTAGTGTGAGCATTTTTCTCATAAGCATAACGTTGGGGATATCTGCTTTAAACTTGTTCTTGGGAAGTATCAGAGTAGTGTGGGCTTTTTTCTCGTAGGTATTCCGCTCGGGATGTCTGCTAGATATTTTAGTTTGCTTGAATACGACTGTCCTTGTGGCACAAATAAGAAACTGTGAGCAAAACCCTTTTCTTATGACTAAGCTTTTCGAATGGTTCTTTTCATTATTAATATGGTTTGTTTTTCTCCATCCTGTTTGATGTGTCATCTTTGCGTATTGGGTGAAGGGTGGTGTGCCTTTTTTTTTTCCCCTTTTTTTGGGTTGGGGTTTTTTGGGGGGGGGGGGGGGGCGTGAAGGGGGAGGGAGATCGCGTTTTGGTCGTATGGCTGTTTATATGGGAGCTTGAAAGCTAGATCTTTCTGAATCTGCAGTGTTACATTTCGTTGGTAATGATGCCTTGATTGGATCCAAAAAAAATGACGCCTTAATGTGTAGAGTATGTGAAGTGGTTGTGTTGATACGTCATGTGCATACAAGTTATATCCTGTGGTTGTTTGCCTGTAATGCATACAGATGTTGGTCTTCTACTCGTTCATTAGGTGTGTCTGCTACTACTCTTTACCATCGAGGTTACAGGCTCAAATATGCAACTTGGTAGCTTTTTTGCTTTCAATTTTTTTTGTTTGTATTTTTATTTGTTTCTTGTTTTTACAATTGATGGAGTTGAGTATTTTATTTTGTATACTTGAGCAATCTATTATATCAAGTTAGCATTTTGTGTTACTTCTTTTAGCATTTCTCAGGTTTGTAGGCTCGAGATTATAATATAAGCGTTGTCATATGCATGCTTTTGGATATTAACCAAACTCAGCAGGGACTGGCTTGTACTTCAGATTCTGCTTTCTTTCAAACCCCCCCCCCCCCCCCCCCAAAAAAAAAAAAAGCTTGGAATTGATACATGAGCTGCAGCAACTGAGAAGCTCTTTTGTATCTTCCGATTCTGATTGCAAGCCAGTCAGTGAACGTTGATGAGCTGAAGTAGTTTGTTGAATAAGGCCTATATCAATATCGAAACTCCCTTCCGTGGTAAAATCTTTGGCTGAGTATGGGTTGTCCGTGGGCCAATAAAGTAAACAAATTGTGTATCCTTTTATCTATTATTAATTTTGAACAATATCAAAGTACATATATTTGCTACGTTTAGTCCCAAAAAAAGGGTTACATATTTCTTACGGGAAGAATTAAAAAAAAGTGATACGAGATCAGTGACGTACAAGGGCACAGTTTGACATTAAGGTCGAGAATTTGGGGTTGGCCTCACTGGTTTGAATGTCTGCGTTGTGGACATTTGGTTTGGACTTTAAAGGATCGAGAAGCAAGGAATTATGAATTGAGCTTCTCCTGGGGGGGTTTGTTGGCCTTTTAAGGTAACTAACTGAGGGAGAAAAGAGGTTGTATGAGAAGCTATGAGTCGGGTGTCAAGCACGTTCGATTACGTGTGCCTCGTTTGACAGTGATGCAGGTAGAAGCAACGGCCTAAGATAAGCAAAAATTGCCATGAGAAACTAATATTGGTGATGGAAACACTTTGGTTTCCTCATAGTTGAAATTGGTTTCAGAATCAAAGATTAACCACACGGGGTCACAAATCAACACAAATCTTTCTAGTATACTTTGTGCTTATTCAAACACCAAAGAAACTTCCTAAGATGTCCATGATATCTAAAATTCAACACTAAGCATACTTTATTGTTGGGTTTGTTCTTGACACCTTGATGGAGTTCTCTCCATACCCCTTAATTTAGAGAATCAAATCAGTCAAGGTAATCTTATTTTGCTGGCCAAAATGTAAATAAATCATCCACATTTTGTTTAAGAAGCAAAACAGCAGGTCACGGGTTGATTTCAGTAGTAAACCTGATTTTTGAGAGCTTAATTACTTAGACCTCTTTGAGATTTAAGTCTAATATTTTTCAATGGGTTTGAAGTTCAAGAAGTTAGCTTTCCAGCAAAATAAGTATAAACTCATTTGGACTTCATTTATCCATCTAAATCAGCCATTAAACCCAAACTATCCAGACTGCCCAGTTGAACCAGAATGTCCCAGTTTTGAGTATGTGATTTCCTAAGATATATCATGGTTTAATCCTGGATTTTTGCACTTTTGAGTTCCCCTAGATGTTACCTTTTAGGTCCAAGCAAGAAAAATCAATCATGCTTAGTTAAAATGAAGAAATCAAGCCATTTTATCAACCCTACCAGTTTTGGTCTAAATTTGCACGGTAAAATATTTGAGTGGAATTCTCCCACTTAAACACGTCTTAACCCTGATTCTTTACTTGGGGGGTTTGTACACACCCTAAGGAGTCCCCCCATGGCCTAGAAATGAAATCGTGCGCAGTTTTGATTGGGTTAAAAGAAGGCACAAAACCGGCTAAAAACTACCCTGTGAACCCGGTTGAGTGCAATGTGTATTTTCCTTACTCTAAGGGTTTGCTCAGCTGTTTGGTTGCTTAATCCCTTCCAATCATGTTCAAGGCTGCAAGAAACACCATGATTTGCTGAAGAAACAACATTAAATCATGTGAACCAATGAGAAAACAAAGGAAGAATCAGCACCTTGCAATCTGATTGGATGGCCGAAAAGGCGATACACTTTACGGCTGCTTTTCTCCGCATTTTTGCTGCTAATGCTGCTGAATTAGCTTAGTTAAGGATGTATTAAGTTGATTATATTATTTGTTTTGCTTTCCTTAATGTTTTGGTTGTAATTAGTTTAAATTAAGCAAGCTTGTAATCTGGTTTTGTAATAAGCGCATAGACTAGCAAGCTAATACGTTTCCTTCCTAATGAGGAAACCTCCACCAGCTAGCTTGCTTGTTTAGGTGCTTGCTAGGCATGTATTAATATGTAAGTCCCAACGACTTTGAAAAATATACCTGAATTTTGAATGCAAAACCAAAATTGAGAGCTTTATGCTTTCGTTCCCTTAAACACTTTACTTGCTTATCCTTAATTAGGCCGATTAAGTAATGATCAGATAAGTCTTAACTCTTAATTAGATGGTGTTTCTGTATTTTAATTGAGGTGAAGAGTCCTAAACTTAAACTTAGTGGTGTTTCTGCATCTAAGTGAGAGTTTAGACTATCCTTCTTTCACTAATTCATACATGGCTACACTCAAATTTTGGCTTGAATTCAGTTTGCTTGTTCTTAGCTTTTGAATTCAGCCTTGAATGTCCGTGATTCTCCCCCACAGGTACATCACACCTTAGAGTGGCGAATAGAAAAGTACAACATTCTCTTTGTGTTCTATAACTAAGCTACTTGCATGTTCTCTTGACATCTGGTCAAATTCCAAAAAACCTTTCTTTACTGCTTTCTTGGGCTTTCTAGTCCACTTGCACAATGTTTGGTCACAGGCCAATGATATTGCTTCGTAATACAATAATGACTTCCCTAGCGATGGGGATCAATTGCCAAAATTGCTTTTATAATCGAAGATTAGCTGTGCATGCCATCAAAAACCCTTTAGCGAATGTCCTTATTTACAGGCTAAGCAGAAAACTTACTATCAAATGGATGGTTTGGTGGGATTTGTCTTACCTTTCAACAAAGCATGCGTGAGTTCAAATCCTAATAGCAGCATGGGAGGATTTCTTTTCTCCTTATCCCCCTATCGTATCCTATAACTTCTCTCATTTAGGGTGTTTACGCGAGATATAAGCCTCCATGTGAGTTAGCATACCAATCTATTTCTTTTTAAATAAAAAAAAACTTATCAAGATATCGTACATCTTAGATTGACTCTCCGAAAGAAAAGTACACCGTGATAGTAAACTTAATCATGTTTAATCCTTTAAGCATCATACTTATTAGAGAGCATATGGAAACTATAGCAACTAGGACTATCAAACTTTTGTACTCAAACACCATTTAATACTACCTATAAAGTTATAAATAACCAAATCGAATTTCTGTCCCTTTAATACTTGGTTAATTAAATCATCACCAACGAAGACCTTGAGCTTTTATTGCCATTACTATTTGAGCGGAATAGGCCAAAGGTAATAAAACATATCATCAAGGTACATGAAGACACATTATCACTATCTTGAAATAATGTTGTCCAATAATAAATGAATAACAATAAAGAGTTAATCTGCATCACAAGATTTAATGATGGAAGGAAGTGGAAGTTCCAAATAAGACAAACATAATTTGTTGTTACATGGAAATTCCAAAATAATAAGCGCCAAGGGAACTTGAAACCAGGATGCCCAATATTGCACCATCATCCAAATCCAACCAATGAATTAAAAAAAAAAGAAGAAACAAAATTCTGTAACGATAACAACTAAGCATAAACAATTGTGGCTGCTCAAAATCGGCCCATCACCTTCCCTTTAAAAAAAGAAACAAAATTCAAACACCACACAAAACAATTTTTAGTCATACCTATTTCTCCAAAATTCAAACCGTAATAGAACTGAAAAAGTTGCTTAATCAAATTTTGATTTGGTCAATCGATTTTTCGATCTGGTTACCGGTTAACAGTTCACAGATAATAAAAAACATATACTTTTTTATCTAGATTTTTCTTCCTTTTATGTTTAATTTTTTTTATAAAAATTAAACTTTGATTACTATTTATAAATAATAAAAAAGTGCACTTTCTTACCTAATTTTTTTATTTTTTATGTATAATTTTGTTAAGATAACTTAATACTGATTTTTTTTTTAAATTTAGTTAACCGAACGGACCTTTTGAAAAAATTTCTTCGATTAGCCAATTTTTCAATTTAATTTTTTCATTTACTGTTCGATTTTCGATTTCCAGTTTTTTTTGGCCCACCGCTACTTCCAAGTGGTCGAAATTCCGAATTTCAGATATCATACTCTTAAAACCCACTTCATTTATTGGCAGAAAAATCAACTTTGAGTCTCATCGGCATCGCCGCTAAATTCTTCCCTGATTACAACGCAATTTTCATGCTCGTGAACGTTGAATTCGACTGTTTCCCGCCAATTCCGAGCTCGAATTTCTCCGAAAAATGGCGTCAATCTCTCGGCGAGAGAGGGTTTTATTAGGGTACGCCCCAGATTCTCCATCTAGTTTTCACAGTGAGAGAAGCTCTGGAGTTGATTACAGTGACGTGTTTGGCGGCCCACCAAGGCGATTTTCGATTCAAGAATCGAGGAATGGGAGTATCGATAGTGTTGATGGCGAAACGTTTCGAGGGTCGTTTGGGGAGAAACCAGTGTTTGGGAATGAAATGGGTGTTCGAAGAAGGTACCCAAGTGAGGATTTCTTTGATGACATATTCAGAGGTGATCAATCGTCACCCAGCTGTTCGCAATCTCCAAGAATTGTCCCTGCTTGGGATTCATTTTCATCGGGTCCTGCTTCTCGGGTTATGAGCCCATCTCGCCCATTGCCACCTTCAGCTGAGCCGCCAGCAAAATTCAGGTAACGGTCCTTCCTCTTGTGCATAGTTCTCATTTGGTGGTTCGTCTTTATGATTAATGTGAAATGAATGACTTGCAGCTCAGATTTTGTAGCATCTTCATCAGCACCTCAAAGCTGGAATTCTCCAAGCTCTTACTCCTCCCGATTCGACCAAACAATACAAAGTCACGACAGTCTGCATGCTGATACGCGCTTACCTTGTCGGCCAAGTCCTTTGTCCCATCACAATTCTGTTGACTCGAAAGAATCACCAAAAGCTGCCAAATTGCAAGATAAACATGGCACTGTCGAGGATTCGAAACGTTCAGTGATTCTACTTGATAGTAACCAATTCCATTTCTCTATATACAAATGGGCAGGCAAAGGGGTGGCTTTAGTCATGCCTGTTAGGAGAAGGGTTCCTTCCAGATCAAAAGAGAGCATCAAGATGAATAGGTGCCTGACGGACACTGAAAGGGGTGGAATTGATATACCTGATGATCAGTCTCTTTCCTTCAAAAGTAGCAGAAGTGCTCGTTTACATTCAGAATCTGCCGAGAGCCAAACTCGTGATGATATAGCTCAGGAGTTGTCTGAGTCTGCATTTAACGGCAGTAGCGTTCAAAGTACAGAAAAGCAAGTTCAAGGAGATGTTGATATCCATGGCTTAGAGGATCCAATAGAATCCGATAGAAAAGCTAATAATCCCAAATCTCCTGAAAAGATAAAGAAATTCAACCTGAAGACTTTAGGCTCCTTCTTGCAGGGCGAGAGAAAAGGTATTTCAAATGCTCCGTGGTGTTTTACTGTTAACTTGTTTTATTCATTGTTGGATTTACCTTCAACCTAACTTCTACATCATTTATTTGTCTGTTCCCCTTTCTTGTACACCTGGGTATTGTGTCTGTAGATGAAACGATGGTTGTGGGAAAGGGGGAAAAGGAAAAGAAGGTTAAAGACAAAGAAAAACCATCTTTGGATGACTTCGTTCCCAGTCGTAAACTCAACAAAGTCAAGGCAGATTCATGCAGAGAAGGCAAAGATGACCCCCAGAAAGGTGAAGCTGCAAGTGCATCTGAGGTGAAGCATTTTGTGAAAATTTTCAATCAGGAAAGTCCTTCAGAAGCAGCAAGACATGTTCAGGGTCAAAATGAGAGCCGTAGGTGGAAAGACACTAACAGGACATTGGAAGTAGACGAGGAAATAAAACCTACAGCTAAAAATCATGATGAAGAGGAAGCTTCCAGTGTCAACTGGGAAGCTGCACCAGCTGAGGACACAGAAATGGTATTTACTGTACACTAATTCACATGCAATACATTCCATCTCCATGTAAACTCTTGAGATCTTTGCACTTTTTTTTTTTTTTTTTTTGGGGGGGGGGGGGGTTGGGGGGACATTCTTCCGTGGGTTGATTTCTACTCCTGAGACACAAGTTTGACGTGTTCTTTTACTCTCATACTTCAGGCAAATGGAGATTCTTTTCTATGTGGGAAACAACAGTCTGATGTTAGTAGCTCCAGCAGAGTTTCTCCAGCTTTAGATAATGGTTAGCTTCTTATCAAAACCCATTGGATGGGATACCATGATTGATAATTCTTTCCCTAATGACTAGTATTTTCTATGGATCAGCCAAGGGTAAAAAAATTTCCATTTGAATGGGTACATTAGATTCAAGGTTTGATTTTGTTCCCACATATATAATCATATTGCATTGGCTTTTGCAAATCCTATTGGTGTGGTGGTTGTATTGTTTATAAGAATCCTCATAAGTCTCTCTGGAGGCCGTAAATACTTTATAATGGAACAGTCTGAAGCAAACGTAGCTGATGATTTACCCATAATATTGGAAAAATTGGTACGTAGTTTGGTCAAACTATTCTCACTTCGTAAGTACTTCTCTAAGAATGCAGAAACCAACAGCTTATCGTTATTGTAATTACTGAATTTTCTTGTTTCTCCAGAACCAATAACTAATGGTGTTAGAGACTTCGCTCTGAATATCAAGAAGATGCCTGAAGATGACAAGCTGGTGTGTAATACTATCAATTGTCTCAATAAGACACTTTGACTATGTCCTTATTTCTTGAATTGCTCGGCATTTGTTCTTCGTGAATAGTCCATGCTTTTCATCTCGATCTTCTGTTGATGAAGTTGATTTCAACTTATGAATAGACTAAAAACTTGATACAAGACAGAGGTATACAAGCTCAGGTTGACAAGAAGGATGAAATGAAGGTAACTTCTTAAATTCATTTTTATCCTATCATTCAACCATTAAGAACTACTTTAGATGAAATAACAAATGTTGTTGATTTATTTACTTGTTCGTAGAGTTACGAGAATAAAATTCGGCAGTGGTCCAAAGGAAAGGAAGTAAACATCCGAGCACTACTGTCCACATTGCAATATGTAAGTATCGTCATATGCTCCAGTTTACAATGCATGCGGTTTTCATTGGAAAGGAGGTCCCTTCCTTCTTATATGTGTGACACAATAAAAGAAAAAGAAACTCCTGGCTCACTGTATCTCACACTTCCCTCCGAGTGGCCGTTGTGGTAGCAAAGTGAATATACCTCAGGGAATGTTGCTTCTAGAACAGTTTATCCAGCGTGGATTAATTCTGGGTAGATTATATTGTTGCAATAAGTCTGACAGGGGCCAGTTTTCCCTGTTATGAGCCTTGGTCACCTATTGCCTCAAAATATGATGGGATTTTAACAACAAAGCCTTGAACGTTAATCCTTTTCCCTGTTGCCTGAACTTGTGATATACGATGATTTTTCCATGTTTCATCGCATAGGAATTTCCTGAATCACTCTTCAGCTGTTTGGGAGATGCTCATGTGACAGCTGTCATGATTCCATATGATTTATGATAACGTTGACAACTATTTCATCACACTTGACGAATGTGATGCTGACAGGTTCTTTGGCCCAATAGTGGATGGAAACCTGTCCCACTTGTTGACATCATTGAAGCCAATGCTGTGAAGAGAGCATACCAGAAAGCTCTACTTTGTCTTCACCCTGATAAATTACAGCAGAAAGGTGCTGCAGCACATGAGAAATTCATTGCAGAGAAGGTTTTTGATGTTCTGCAGGTAACTCTGATAGATTGCTGTGTGCCTCTTACCTTTCTCTGCTCATTTCCAGGAAGGAGGGGGCGGGGGTGTGTGGTCTCGAATAAACTCTCAGAAAGATACATGGATTTTTGGAGAAAGATAACTAATCTTGTCTGAATAATGTGTCATAAAAGGATCATATCTAGATCACTCCAATAGGCGCCTTCTGTGTTGTTCAGTTATTTTCAAATCATGCTGTAAATACATGAATAGACAAAATATGTCAGACTATAGGATTTAGAAAAGGACGATCATCAGCAAGCTAGGAGGAAAATGGTCATCTTGAACTAGAAGCAATGCATCTTATAAGAAAACCAAAGGACATTATATAGAGGCGAAAAAGAGGATTTGCATATTACAGAAGTTAGATGATAAAGTACCACAAAAAGGCTTTATGGAGAAAATCCCTATAGGAGGTTATTGTCACTTATATCTGTGTTATTAAAAATCTGTGATTTGTGCATATCTCAACATGCACCTCCCTGGTGCTTATTACGGATAACTTCATCCACATGTTGATCTCTCAAACTCTCATCTAACATATCCACATCGGCTGGTGTTGTTATTTTGACAAAATATTCAAAATTAAACATTGATATCCTCATTAATTTGTCTTGCTCTAATTATTCTTTTCCATTGTGCAAGGTGAGTTAAAATGTTAAATATATTTAAAGAATTTGGACGAAATAAATTAACATATTCAGTCATTTATTCAGGAAGCTTGGGATCAATTCAACTCCCTTGGACCACCTTGACAGCTCAATGATGGTAAGCATAAGTTTTGCCATGAGGTGTAGCAAGAGGTTTTGTCACATTTTCATTGCATTTACAGAAGATCCTCGATCACATGTTTAAACTGGGGATAAGTGTACATTGTTGCACAAATTGCAGGGTTTGTTAATGGTTACTTGCCGTAATTAGTAAGATATCCTTCTCATTTAATTATCGATGTCAAACGTTTTCCACCCTATTAGGTTAAAGCAACTTAGGTTGGAGAATATACGTCATTGTATCATAATAGATTGTTTCATTTTTGTAAATCTTATATTAGATACAAAACTGTACATACTTTTCATTGTGTTTGTTGATCTATATGTGGATGTTCATATCTCGTTATTCATTTAAAATTTGTTCATATGATTATTTATAGGAAGAAATTATCGTCTATGAAAAAGTTTCAGAATTAATTGTAATATTGCCAAAGTTTCTGAATTAAGTCCCCCCCCCCCCCCCCCCCAAGACAACCATCAATCAAGATTGGTCTTTTTTCTTATGCAACTTTTTAAGAACTTCTAACTCATTCTTGTAAAGTGAAGTGCACCGATTTTAAGAACTTCTAACTCATTCTTGTAAAGTGAAGTGCACCGATTTTGTGCATTGCCCCTAACGATAATCCTGCAAATGCTCACTCGTGAATAAATCCATTGCTCAACGTTCAACTGCTTAACTCTAGCATGCAACTTGAATGTAGATGCAGAATCTTGTGTAAGGATATCCAGTTTAAAATTCTTAAAATTCTAATGAGCGTCCATGATATTTTATGATGAACTTTAAAAAGTTTTAAAATTTATAGTCACAAATTATGATGTTTAGAAATGAAATCTTTAATATTCTTTGTACGCGAATATGCGCAAAGAAAAATAATGCAGAATGGGAAATATGAACTTGCAAATTGGTTGACTATTTTTGGAGGTGATTCTTCCTTCCTATTCATCCTTAAACTATCTTATGACATGGAACCCCGGGATAATTCAAATTCAACTTTGATGGATTCCTTGCGAACAACTCAATGGTGGACAGCTTTCATAGTCCGTACGTGATCAGACAAGGCTTCTCGTTATTCGTAGGAGCAATATATTTCAGGCATTAATCCATTCTTATGGCAGATGCAAAAACATTGCTGGAAACAGTACTAACAAACACCTCAATAGGGATTTCTCAAATGATTGTGTGAGCGGTGATTAAAAAAGCTTCAAGTGCCTACAGACCTAATTACCACTTAGTTCCTGACAAATAACAACTATTGTTGATGGCAGACCATGAAAAAAAGTTATCTTCAGGGAATTTATCGAGAGGAGATGCAAAAATATTGTTGGAAAAAGGATCGGCAGTAATCTCAATAGGGAATTCTCAAATGATAGTGGAAGGTGACAAAAAAAGTTTCAAAAGTATGTGGAGACCTATTTACTAATAATTCATAGCAAATAACAACTGTCATATATGAAGGAATACATAAAGAAGCATGCATTTTACGTTCAAATAATTTATGAAGAGGCGAATTTAACGACTGCTTGGTTACCTAAATCAATTTACTTGCTTCCCATCTACAGAAAAAGAACAACAAGTATGCAAAATAAGTAAGCCATCAAATCCTTAATTACACGCTATCCAATTTCTTATTTTTTGGAGTACTATGTATTCATTTTGGAAAGACCGGAAAATTATATGGTCATCCCGTGGGAGCATGGATTGCATGTACTCCCAGTCCCCCACTTCATCCACCTTATAAATATACTTTTGATAAATCAAGGTGCGTAAACTGATTGGCATAGTACGATATCAATACTTCAGCGCGTGGGAACTGCACTTCTAGTGTATTTTTTTTTTTTAATTTAAAAATTTAATCTTTCATTTGCTTTTTCCATTTTTTAAAATGTTCACCTACAAACTGCGAGGATTCTTTTTCTTTTTCTTTTTCTTTTTTCTTTTTTGATATTATTCAATTAATTATTTTTATGAATAAACTCTGTTAAAGCAAGTTTGGTTGCATTAGATGTCGATCAAAAAAATACAATGCATTTATTGTGTATATGACGAGCATATGTGGACTCGATAGGTGTATATGTGATGAGCATTTGCATTATATTTTAGTGAGAGTTAGCATAAGATCCGGTGAGCATTAGTAGTATATTTAGTGATTGTTATTACATATATTATTTTATTATTAACTATCACCAAAGAATATTAAAAACAAAAGCAAAACAATTATTTATAATTAAAATAAATACGGTGAATATCTGTTCCATTTACATCAATCACAATCGAAACAAGTTCGTAAACAATTAGTTTTTTTTTTGGTTTAAAAAAAGATAGAAACAAACCAACAACACCCAAAACTAATAAATTCAACTAAATTTGATTTACAATAAACATGCCAAAAATTTAGTAATGTTATTATATTCAGCGCGTATAGTAATGTATATGGTATATGTAATTGTATTGTTTTTAGTTAGCTTTAGTATTGTACAAGGTAAACATAAAACAGTAGTATCATTATTTGGTGAACATTTACAATTGTTACGATCTTTTGCTAATTTTATTAAGCTAAACTTTTTCTTTTCTTTTTTTTTGGGTAATGAGTGCATAGAAAATAAGAATGAGCTTGTACTTCACTTATTTGTTTATCTCTTTTTTCTAATATATTTTATTCAACTAAAATTAATTTATAATGAATAATACCTGGAACAGTTTGGTGAACATTCGTATTATATATAGTAAGTATTAGCATTACATATGGTGAGCAACTGAATTATATTTACTGAGCGTTATTGTTATGTTTGTCAGCATTAATATCATATTTATTGAGTATTAGCATTACATGGTGAGCAGTTGAATGATATTTGATGAGCATTAATATTATATTTGGTGAATATTATATTATACTTTGTGAGTAGTATCGCACATATACCTTTATGGGTATTAATTACGATAGAATAATACAAATGAAAAAAAAAAGTAGACAAACTAAAATTCGATAAAACAATGACTTACAATAAATATGGTAAATATTTATTCCACATATATTAATAATAATATAAATAATTGTGTAAATAATTATCAATATATAATAAAAATGAAGATAGAGAAACAAATCAAATACCAAAATTTATGGTGTGTATCAGTATTATGTTTGAAGTGCATCAGTGCCATATTTTGATGAGCATTAGTTACATATTTGGTGTGCATTATCAAGCGCATAGTTATGTTTGATGAGGATTAGTATGAAGTTTGGTGAGCAATGAGCACTTACAACTTTTAAGGGCCTTTTTTAAAAAAAAAATTACTAAGCTGAACGTTTTAATTATTTTTTTATTATAAATACTAGAAAAATAAGAATGAGCTTATAATTTAATTATTTTTAAACCTATTTTTTGAATATTTTATATTGCAGTAATTAATTTATTTGCAATGAATACCTGGGAAAAATCTTGCGAGCATTTATATTTTATTTTAGTGAGTGTTAGTGTCATGTGCGGTGAGCAGTTGAATATTATCTATTGACCGTACCATTAATATTATATCGATGGATATTAGTATCATATTTGGCGAGCATGATCACAAGCATATAATTTTAGGTATTAATTATAATAGAATAAACTATAAAAAAAGATAGATAAATTGAAATCCATAAAAACGATGGCTTGTAATACACTTGTGAATGTTTGTGCCATAGATATCGAAGATAATATATAACAATTTTAGAAACAATAAGAAGATAGAGAAACAAATCAAACATCCAGAATACATGGCTTATAAGCAGAACATATATAATTTTTATGTTTCGTGTGCATTAGTATTAGTTTTGATGTGCATTATCACATGCACAGTGACACGCACACGATGTAAGCATGCAGAGGAAAGACTACTATGTTTTGTGTTAGGAGTATAAGTCCATTTACACTCCTGGCAATTCTAGATACTTATTTTTGAAAGACACAATCATGTAGATTAAGGTCCCGAAATCACCGTCCTAAGTTAAGTAGGTTCGTGGTTCACTTGTTAGTAGTAATTCGTCAACATTTAAGTTTCTCATCCAAATTCTTATATTTTTTTTTCTCAATCTAAACAAGAGATCAAAAAGAACTCATTTTCTCCCTACTTTTTTTTTTCACATTTTTTTCCTTCAAATTTTCTTTCCAAGAAATTCTCCAATGACCAAACGGAGCCTTAGAGATTAGCTTTGTGATTCTTTAGAGTTGATCTTGCGGAATGATTTTAGTCACGTGGTGGTTTTATCTTTAACATGAACACGTCTCCTTTAATTCTTTCCTTTTCCCGCACAAAAATCTCAAAAAAAAAAAAAAAAACACAAATTTAGTTCCTTTGTTGATCTGAATTTCAACCTTAACGTTGAGGTTTGGCCCACTTCAATTGGTATCAAAGCAAAAAGACCTTCATATAACTAAGCTTTAAATCTTCAAACTTTGCGTTTAATTTGTTGCCTTCTTCCATGTTACTTATCCATATTTTGTTTTGACTTTCGTCCTTTATTCACCCATTTAGTCCACAAAAAAGCCTCCAAAAAAAGAGCCTAGAAACACTTTCACTCCCAAACACAACCCTAAACTCCACAAGGAAAAATTTTCACAAAACGTGGAGAAAATGCACTAGACAAAACTTGATACAGTCAAGACTGTGTCAAAGAACACTGGCCATGCCAAGGGGCACGACCCATGTCAACTTGTTTCTTCTTCCTTCGACTCTTTTCCATCATTTTCTTCCCTTGTTAGCTTAGGTATTCTCTATTGACTAAGCTCTGCATATGAGCAGAGACAAATGCATACTTGACATTCAAAATCCAGTGAGGAGACTCTTAAGTCAACTAGCACAAGTGACGGAAGTTTTAAGAGAACTACTTTAGTTTGAAGGTAGTTTGGACCCAAATCACTACTTGAGCCAGGTACAAGCACTTGAGGATTATTCTAGGGCAAGAGGTTGCTCGGATGAAGAGGGTTAAGCATCCAAAAACTCCAAGGTATTGCTCTTTGTTGGTTTAGATGTCTTAGGAGATAAAGAGAAGTTGCAAATAAGCCTAGAATTAAGACTTGAAGATGACTCAAGTCATATATGGATGTGATATTCCAGCAAGATCTACTGTTTGAAGAAGAGTACTCTTGAAAGAAAAATCCGCTGTTGTACAAGAGGAGGTCAAAGTTCATAAGAAAGTTAAGAAAGAGGCGAGCCTACGCCAAGAAGAAGTGGTCATATGCACGTTTGATGAAGGAGAACTCTTGAAGGATGATGAACCCACTTGGGTTCAAGGTAATAAAGAGAAAATCCAAGACCAAGTTCAACAAGTTGAGGTCATCAAAGTTCAACTTTTAGAGAAGAACCATAAATTTGAGCCAAAAGACGCCAATCAAGAAGAGACCCTTGAGATTGAGCAAGTTAGAAATGAATGTTCCTTTGAAACTCATTATGGCGAAGGAAATCATCCCGCTTGTTACTCAAGAAGATGAAAAGGTCTTCAAGAAGACACCAAGGAGTTCAAAATTCACCTTCACCTTCCACCACATCAAGGAGCCACCCTTTTTCTCAAATTGGAGGTAGCTCATCCATCCAACGACTTTGAGATATGTTGTGATGATTACATTCGCGTTTTTATAAGCTTATGAGTCATGTAGGTCATGGGAATCAGTTTCATATTAAGGCAGCATCCTTATGTCCTTCTAAAACACTTATGCATTTAAGAAATAGAGGATCATTGGTACTTTAGTACTGTTGTCAAGCTCAAATGGGTGCAATCCTCTTTCTTGGTTGGTGATGTTTTGGAATTAAGCATTTGGTTACAAGGATTCAAAGGCAAAATCCTTTTGAAGAAGGGGAGTTTGATGCAAAGAAAGATCTCCAAATTACCCTTCTAATTTTTGTAAATCGTTTAATGCCACCTGTACTCCCGGTAGTCGCCTTTTGGTCACATACCACCTATTTGGGCTCATCCAAGTTACATTACAAAGCTACACAGCGTTTTCAAAAATTACTTTCCAAATTATTTTGTAGGTTGGCCCATGGAGTACTTGATGTTTATGGATAGTCAAATTTCCCACATTGCAACCAATTTTATTGGGGACTTCCACTTCCCTTTATTCTTGGAGCAAAAATCTATTTTATATTGAGGCTTTTTGGTTGAGAGTGGCTGGATATTAATTCTGATTTGTTGGTAATGGGGGAGAGTTTGAAGGGATTAAATCCCTTGTTTAGCTTCCAGTTGGTCACTCATCAAAGGGGGAAACACTACGAAAAAAGTTAAAATCAACGACAGAATACAGCGACGGAATTTTTTAACGACGGAAGTGGCGGCGGAAGAACAACATCCAAAAAAAGTCAGATTATGCGATGAACTGGGCGACGGAAAAATAAGTCCGTCGCCAAAATTCAGTGTCAGCGACGGAATATCCGTCGCCTAAATAAAAAAAATTAATTTTTTTTAATTGGCGACGGAATTTCCATCGCCCACAAAAAAAAATTTAATTTTTTTAAGGGGCGATGGAAATTCCGTCGCCCGTTCCGTCGCCCCCCAATATAAGTGAACCAGCTCTCTGGTTCACTTACTCGATGCACGCAACCGAGCGGAAGAGAGAGAGAGCCGTTCGCCTCGTTCGCCGCCCACCGGAGCTTCGCCAGTGCCACCCACCGGCCGCCCCCCGTTTGCCGCCGTCGTCGGCCTGCCGCCACCGCCGCCGGCCGCCAGCCCCTCCGTCGCCCCTCCACCAACCTATCAAACTTTCAACACATTTGAGGTGAGTTCTTTAACTAAATTAGTTGTAATTTATACAAATATTTGTATTAGATTGTTAGAATTTCAAAGTTAGTTCAAATTTATGTTCAAATGTGGTGTTTGTGTGAGGTTATTGCTTTAGTTTGCTTTAAGATTGAGGTAAACGCGATTTACGGTTTAGGTTTGGTAGTTTGAAGTTAAAGTTTGATGGGTTGATGGAATGAAATGGTTTAATTGATAATGTTGTTGAAATGTGCTATTTATGTGAGGTTGTTGCTCTAATTCGTTACAAGAATTTGGTAAATGCGATTTAGAGTTTAGGTTTGGTAGTTTGAAGTTAAAGTTTGATAGGTTGGTGGAATGAAATGGTTTCATTGATAATGTTATTGAAATGTGCAATTTGTGTGAGGCTGTTGCTCTAATTTGTTACAAGAATTTGGTAAATGCGAGTTGGGGTTGAGGTTTGGTAGTTTGAAGTTGAAATTTCATATGTTGGTGGAATGAAATGTTTTAATTGATAATGTTGTCGAAATTTGGTTGGAGATTTTGCTCAATGCAATTTAGCATTTAGGTTTGGTGATGTGAACTTGAAAGTTGATATGTTGGTGGATTGAGATGCTTTGGTTTATTATTTTGTTCAAATGTGATGTTTGTATAAAGTTGTAGCTCATATTTGTTTAAAGTTTTCGCCCAACGCAATGTACACTTAGATTTGGTTATTTGAAGTTTAAATTTGATATGTTGGTGGAATAAAGTGGTCAACTATGTATGAATTATTAGTTTTGTGATGTTCGTGAGAATGTAAGTATATTTATCACCTAGTTGTAAGTTTTTTTTGGGGTGCATGTGAAAATTTTAAAGTAAGCGTACATAATATATAATTGCCTAATTTATGTACTTATTATAATTTTGATTAAAATTAATTCTTATCAAATACCTTATGTGGTTATTGTTATTTGAGCAGAATATGAATGGTCCTCCACATCGTAGGTGGATGTATAATAGATTACTGCTTGATCGTAGTGGTTATACGCAAGAATTTCTAGATAGAGTAAACGAATTCGATCAATTTGCACGTACACAGATAGAGTTTCTGAATGGGGGAATGTATAGATGTCCTTGTGTGAAATGCAGAAATAGGGTATACTTGACACCTGATGAGGTCAAGATGCACCTTATGTATAAGGGTTTTGTGCAAGGGTATTGGTTTCGGATAAGTCATGGGGAAATGGAACTTCAGGAATATGGTTCTGGGTATCAAAATAGTGAAATTCCCGAAGTTAGAGGTTCAAGTCATGTTAATAATGACTATTCTGAATCCTACATAGATCGGATGGAGGACATGGTTGATGATGCTGTAATAGCAAATCAAAATGTAAGGGAAGAGGGGTCAAGCACTTGTCGAGAACTATTTTATAATATTGTTCAAGCTGCTCAACAACCCTTATATGATGGTTGCTCCACCCACAGTGAGCTATTTGCGGCGGTGAGACTGTTGAGTATTAAATCTAATTATAATATGCCTCAAAACTGTTTCAATGAAGTTGTTCAATTAATGAAAGAGATGTGTCCCCCTAACAACTACTGCCTAACAAATATGGGCAAACGAAGAAGGTTGTTAAAGATCTCAGCAATGATGTGATCCAAATTGATTGTTGCCGAAAAGGTTGCATGCTATTTTATAAAGAGGACGCAAACTTGGATGCGTGCAAGTTTTGTGGGCATTCAAGATGGAAGAGGCGAAGGTCACAACGAAGGAATCAGAATCCATTGCCATACTCAAGGATGCATTACTTGCCGTTAAAATCTCGACTGCAGAGGTTGTACGCATCAAGAAGTAGTGCAGAGCACATGAGATGGCACTATGAACATCGACGTGAGGACGGTGTTCTATGTCATCCATCAGATGAGGCAGCATGGAAACATTTCGACTCTAAATACCCTGAATTTGCTGCAGAGCCTCGGAATGTGAGGCTTGGCTTATGTGCTGATGGATTTAATCCTTACACATTGTCTTCAAGATCATACTCTATTTGGCCGGTGGTCGTTACACCATATAACCTTCCCCCTGAAATGTGTATGACCACACCGTTTATGTTCTTGATTTGTGTAATCCCGGGGCCCAAAAATCCCAAGAACAACATAGATGTATATTTACAACCTCTTGTCGATGAGTTGAAAGAGTTGTGGGATGTTGGAGTTGAGACTTATGATATTTCTACAGGGCGTACATTTCAGATGAAGGCTGCACTTATGTGGATGATTAATGATTTTCCCGCATACGGAATGTTATCTGAGTGGAATACTAATGGCCAATTGGCATTCCCCGTATGTATGAAACAGCAAAAGGCTTTGAGATTGCGAAATGGAGCTAAATTCTCATGGTTTGACTGTCATCGGTGTTTTTTGCCAAGGAATCATGCGTTTAGAAGAAATAGAACTGCGTTTAGGAAAGGAAGAACTGTTACAAGGGATCCTCCTCGCCGATTTTTCGGGGAAGAACTTTATGTCGAGGTAGAAGATTACCCAATGGTAACCACAAATGGTGGCTTTGTCGTACCAGGATTTAAGGAGAATGAGCACAATTGGACGAAGAAGAGCATATTATAGGAGTTGCCTTATTGGCAACACCAACTGCTCCGCCATAATTTGGATGTGATGCACATTGAGAAGAACTTCTTTGAGAACATTATCAACACTGTGATGGATGTTAATGGGAAAACAAAGAACAATGCCAAATCAAGAATGGATGTTGCCGAAATATATGATAGGCCAGAATTACATCTACATTCAGGCCCAAGTGGTAGGCTGGTTAAACCAAAGGCGAAGTTCATACTTCCTATGGATAAAAGAAGAGAGTTGTGTGAATGGGTGAAGGAGCTTCAAATGTCTGATGGATATTGCTCTAATTTGAGAAATATCGTGGACCCTAATGAGGCTAAGTTCAACAACATGAAAAGTCATGATTATCATATCTTCATGGAGACTCTTTTACCAATTACATTTGGTGCACTCCCAGATAATGTGTTGAAACATCTTATTGAGATAAGCCAGTTCTTCAAGAACTTATGCTCAACAACATTGTGGGAGGATATGCTTGAGGAACTGCATCGCAACATTGTCATCACTTTGTGTAAGTTGGAGACCATTTTCCCTCCTGGCTTTTTCAATGTCATGGAGCACCTGCCAGTGCATTTGGCAGAAGAAGCTCAACTAGGTGGTCCAGTACAATACCGATGGATGTATCCATTTGAGAGATAAATTATACTAGAATTGATGAAACCTTCTATGAATTCTTATATGTGGAATCACTTAATATCCATTGCAATTGTGAACGGTGTAGGTTCTTTGGCCGATTGAAGAGAAAGATAAAACAGCAAGCGTATCCTGAAGGTTCAATCACAGAAGCATACCTAGAGGCAGAGAGGACATTTTTCGCCTCCTATTACTTCGGCTGTAATGTGCCCTCCATGCGCATTAGGTGCAGGAGAAATGAGGACGACGATGAACACATTAATCATTTTCCAACTCTGTCCGTGTTTGCACCGCAAGGGACCGCTATTGGCAGAAAAAGATCAAGGTATCTCACAGATGCCGAATATGTTGCTGCCCACCTTCACGTGCTGTTAAATTGTGATGAAGTTAAACCTCATATAGGGTAAGTGGTATTTTCACTTCCAATTCAGTTTATCATTCATAGCGCAAGTATGTTAATAGGCTTCGTAAAATGTGATAGAATTTTCACGGACCAAGTGAGAGTCGCACGTCCCAATGTCAGCGATGCAGACGTTGACACCATCATCGAAACTCATTTCGCAGATTTGTTTAGTGAGAATATAAGTATTCGAACTCATTTATTCATAATTTGAACATAACAATTAATTAGGTGCATTGTATTAATTAAAACCACATGTTATGTCACCTTAGGTGCATTATATTCAATTGTTCGAGACCAACAAACATTGCTACCTAAGCCAATTGGCTGTGAAGCCAAAACGGTGTGTGTCGACGTGGACGGCATATAGAGTAAATGGATTCAAATTCCACACAGAAGCTCGTAGCGTCGGGAAGAGAACATATAATTGTGGTGTTGGTGTTTGTGGCACTGGGAAAGGCGATATTGAGAATGATTATTATGGTGTATTAGAAGACATTGTCCAAATTGAGTACGTAGGCGAACCACTTAAACGATGTGTGTTCTTCTGTTGTCAGTGGTTCGACCCCACATTGGTGACGAGGCTGTCAACATGAGGGAATCCGGTTACTTCAGTCCCACTCAAAGATCCGGTATTGTTTTCATATTAAAGTTCCAACAACCATGGTTATACATTGAATTTACTTAATGGCAAAACTAATATAGTAATTTACTTAATTGCTTGTCAGCAGGTTCCGGTTCTACGCCATCGCAACAGAAGCTCAATGACTTAAGGGGTCTAGTAACCAACTTGGGGGGTGAGCTATCGTCACAAGCTGAAAGTTACCGGTTGATTATGGAGAAATGTAAGCAACTGGAGGAATCCAACAGATTGCTCACACAAAGCAAACAACAACTGAGCCAACAAATGATGAGCATCGATCAGCGCCTCCAAGCTTTCTTTCAAATGCAACAGGCGTCTGGTTCGGGATCTCAGCTACCATTTACTCATCCCTCGCAACATAATGAGGAAGATGGTGAGGCAAAGGAAGAGGAAGAGGAAGGCGAAGAGGAAGAGGAAGACCTTGGTGATTGAGTAGGTTGCAGTTTTCCTTCAGCAGGTGGCTCTTATGCTTATTTTCACGAAGTACATCATATCTCTTGCTGCTTGCTTCCCCTCCCCTTTCTGCTAATTTCACTCCCCTCCCCCTGGTGCTTATTTAACTCCCCTCCCATTTAGCGCTTACTTCACCCTCTTCTGCAAACATATATATAACTTCATTCTGAATTACTGGTAACTTCGGGTTATTTTGTTTGGATTTGTGGTTTGTGATATATCAGACTTTGTTTGGAACTTGTAGTGTGTGATATGCAGAGAGTTTGTTTGGAGCTTGTAGGTTGTGAATTGAAAACCGTTGGTTGGATGTGATGTGTTGTGTTGGATGTGGAATTCCACCTTTATGTGGCTTGAAATTGTTGAGAACGCTTCGAATGAAGCCCTATTCGAAGCCATTGGATGTTGATTGAGTGCCAAGATCTTGTAAATTTCTTGCAGGGAATGATTTGTATGTACGGATTTGATCAAAAACAAGCGATTTTATTTTTAAAAAAAAGAGAAACGCAGCGACGGAAAGGCGACGGATAAGGGAAAAAAAAAATTTTTTTTTGGAGGGGGTGGCGACAGCAAGGCTAATCCGTCGCCATCAGCGACGGAACGGCCGTCTCTGATGGCGACAGATTATCATTTCCGTTGCCACCCCTGCCCGTCACTTTTCCCCGCCAAAAGTTTGAAATTCCGTTACCAGCTGCTCAGCGACGAGCGAAAATCCAACAGCCGAATTCCGTCACCAAATCCGTCGCTGATCTTAAATTTCCGTCGCTGATTACTCAAATTCCGTCGCTGATTTCGTCTTTATTTCGCATTTTTCTTGTAGTCAAAAGGCATTATTTTGATTTAAATACCATTGCTTAGCCCTGGAAAAATTGTAGAGAAATGTTTGCTAATTCGTAGTAGAGCATTTTGACAGTCAAGCTAAAATTATTTTCATATTGGTGGTTTGATGAACTTAGTCTCATAAATAATATTCTAAGCATGAGGGAAAAGTAATAGGTTCAGGGAATTCCCCTCGCTAATACTGGAGGAATCCGATGGGTGTTTGGATCTTGGGGTGGGCGCATTTGATAGATTTTATACCAGTGCAGTGGTGGTGTTTTCTCTCTTTGGATGGCAACTAGCATGCTTCTACCCAGGCTACTTCTAAACTCTACTCTCCGTGTTTATCTATAAGTTGCTATTTATATGGTATACTTATCTTGTATATGGTGATTTTGATGCAACTATCTTCATACTTGATGTGTATATTTCGCTCCCCAAAAGATGTTGCATGCGATGTAGTATTGTATTATTATTTCTATGAATAAGACAAAATGAGCTATTGTCAAGTTTATACATGTACTTAACCATATCCCATGTGTTTACGTGATCAATGCATGTTGTGTATTCAACTTGGCAATGTTTTATGAGTTTCTTGGCCCAAGCTTGACATAATGTGAAGTAGCTCTTTAATCGGTTTGCTTATGAGAGCCCATTTTAATATGTGGCTGAGCTCCTTATTATGTTTATTGTGTAATTTCCATGCATTGAGTAAGAGTTGGGGATGGAGCCGTGATTAATGGAAACTCTCAAAAGTTAGACCTTTTGTTGCAGCATGCGACTATACTGTAATTTGACCCTCGCTCGATATTTTCGTCACCATATGAGACTTTTCAATATTGATTGCAATACTAGTTATTCATGGTCAATGCATTATAAAATGAGATAATGAAAATTTGCCTGGGGGATGCCATCTACTTCGGTGTTGGATTGTTACGCGAGATACTTTTTTAAGGCGTCATATACATGTTAGTCCGTTGTCTTATGATATGGAATTGCAAAAAAAGTGCATTGTAGTTACTTTTAACGAAGCTGCTTATTTAAGGATGACGTACATAATAGGATGAAGAACTCTCTGGAGAGAGAAAGGTAGAGAGAGAAAATTAGAGAGAACATTTGTTCTCTAGGCCAATTGAACCTTCCCCTGAAGCCATGAACATGAGAAAGCGAAAAAAAGAGCCACCAGATCCATTGCTTCCTCCTTCTGCCCCCGTTATGGGTGAATTCAATGCATAAAACTCGTCCAATTTCTCGTTCTTTTTTCAGTCTCCGTCTTGTTCATCTCATCTACTATTGGAACTCTCAGATCTGAGTCCATTATGGGTGTGGTTCGAATTCGGCTCTTCTTTGGTGTCTGTTGATTCCGAAGGTTCTCAGTGCATCGCAATTAGTG
Organism: Carnegiea gigantea; assembly: GCA_029747015.1. Classification (NCBI taxonomy): domain Eukaryota; kingdom Viridiplantae; phylum Streptophyta; class Magnoliopsida; order Caryophyllales; family Cactaceae; genus Carnegiea; species Carnegiea gigantea. The sequence goes on from JAKOGI010001127.1 coordinate 114,197, forward strand.
CTTCGCGATCTCGCCTTGTGAAGCTGAAAATGGTGGTGTTGGGTTTCGTGGCCCAAAATCCAAGTACCGGATGGTGGGACCGTGCTACACAAGACACGGGCGTGTCAAGACGAAGAACGTCCAGTTGAAGAGGACAGAAAAACGGCACGGTGGTGCCGTGCCATGTGGCACTGGGTGACCGTGCCACGTGGCACGGTCGTGCCCCGTGTTTTGACGCCACCTCTTCCGGAAGGCGGCTAGGGTTCTGTTCGAGGGGGGATTCCACCTGGCGGCTAGGGTTGCTTGCTAAGGGGAAAAACCCTACTGTTTAGACCCTATATAAAGAGGGTCAAGCCTAGGATCTAAATGACTTCAGTACTCATAAACACATTGAGAGGTAAAAGTAGTTTGCGAGATATTACAATAGAGAGAGATTGTAAGTCTGCTCTTAGATCGAATCACTGAGGTGATTGTGATCGTGGTGTACTTTCCTGCTCATAGTGGATTGTTTTGGTGCTGTCGCCGTCCGTGGTTTTTCCCACATTGGGTTTTCCACGTTAAATTCCTGTGTTGTTGTTCTCTTCCTATTATTTTGTTGTTTTGTTGATTGAATTTCGGATTTTCTATTGCATCCTATCGCTTCTGCTATACTGTTACTCTGATATTAATCCTGACAAGTGGTAGCAGAGCTTTGGTTATAGGATGTCTTCTATCATGAAGGTAGATATTCAGAAATTCGATGGAGAGATTAGTTTTAATCTCTGGAAGGTGCAGATGAGAGCAGTTCTCATTTAGCACGGGTTGTGAAAGGTTCTGAAGGGACCTCACGTGAAACCTGAGAAGATGACAGAAGAACAGTGGGCTGAAGATGTGAAGAAGAGACGTGGGTTGTTGACGGAGGACGAATGGGAGGAACTGGAACTGAAAGCGGTTTCAGCCATACAGTTGTGCTTGGCATCACATGTCTTGCGAGAGGTGCTTGATAAGACAACTGCGGTGGATCTTTGAGCTCGGCTGGAGGAACTCTACATGACGAAGAGTCTCGCCAACAAGATCCGTTTGAAGGAAAGGTTGTATACCTTCCGTATGACTGAAGGTACCCCTGTCCAAAAGCATTTGAATGAGTTTAACTCTATTCTTGTTGACTTGGAGAGTCTAGATGTGAAAGTTGAGGATGAGGATAAGGCTATTTTGCTTGTTGTGTCGTTACCCCCTTCTTATAAACACTTTAAGGAGATTATGCTATATAGTAATTCTAATACTATATCGTTTGAAGATGTTAAGTCAAACCTGTTGTCTAAGGAGAAGTTTGATCTTGACATTCATGCTGATTCTGCTGAGGGATTAGCAGTAAGGGGTACAACAACTGAAAAGGGGAACGGTAATAGGAGTAAGAACCGTTCTAAGTCTAAAAATCCTCATGCTGATAAGACCTGCAATTACTGTGGTAAATTGGGTCATATTATTGCTAACTGCTGGAAACTGCAAAAGAAGAAGGAGAAAGAAGAAGATAATTCTCAGGAGCCTGCTGAAGCTTCGTTTGCTGAATCTGATTCTGATGGTGACGTTCTGTTTGCTACCTCTACTGAAGGGGGGAGCGATTCTGATTGGATTCTTGATTCTGGGTGTACCTATCATATGTGTGCTCACAAGGATTGGTTTTCAACATATGATCCAGTTGACTCAACTGTTGTTCACATGGGCAATAATTCCCAATGTAATGTAACTGGAATTGGTACTGTTAAAATCAAGACTCATGATGGTGTTGTCAGGACTTTATCGAATGTTCGTCACGTTCCTGACTTGAAGCGTAACCTCATCTCATTGGGCACCCTTGAATCCAAAGGGTGCAAATATTCAGCTGAAGTGGAGTTCTGAAGGTCTCAAAGGGCAGTAGGATTCTGCTGAAGGGTTTGAGGTAAGGAGGCCTCTATGTCTTGTAGGCATCTACTGTGACGGGTTATATGAAGGAAAGTTCATATAAGTCATCTCCCAGAGCTAAGTTCAAGCATTGCTTGGACTTAGTTGGTATTCGCAGTATTTGAGCGCCCTTTGGGGCATTGCCCCTTGGAAGGGGCGTCACCCTTCGGGGTGCGATGACGGTGATCGAGAGATAGTGTTGGATTTTGGTCCAAGGTGGAGATTGTTGGGTTTCGTGGCCCAAAATCCAAGTACCGGTACGGTGGGACCGTGCTACACAAGACACGGGCGTGTCAAGACGAATAACGTCCAGTCGAAGAGGACAGAAAAACGACACGGTGGTGCCGTGCCATGTGGCACTGGGTGACCGTGCCACGTGGCACGGTCGTGCCCCGTGTTTTGACGCCGCCTCTTTCGGAAGGCGGTTAGGGTTCTGTTCGAGGGGAGATTCCACCTGGCGGCTAGGGTTGCATGCTAAGGGGGAAAATCCTACTGTTTAGACCCTATATAAAGAGGGTCAAGCTTAGGATCTAAATGACTTCAGTACGCATAAACACATTGAGAGATAAAAGTAGTTTGCGAGAGATTACAATAGAGAGAGATTGTAAGTTTGCTCTTAGATCAAATCACTGAGGTGATTGTGATCGTAGTGTACTTTCCTGCTCATAGTGGATTGTTTTGGTGCTGTCGCCATCCGTGGTTTTTCCCACATTGGGTTTTCCACGTTAAATTCCTGTGTTCTTGTTCTCTTCCTATTATTCTGTTGTTTTGTTGATTGAATTTCTGATTTTCTATTGCATCCTATCGCTTCCGCTATACTGTTACTCTTATATTAATCCTAACCGGTGGTAAAGCATGATGAGCGACCTGTTCACGCTATGACTCAACCAGTTATCATCGCAGTGCGGCTTTAGGTGACTAGTCCAATCCCTTTACTTCCTCACATGCACCAGGTATTCTCTTAACTTACTCCCCAAGAATCTGCTAATGTTTTTTGTTGTCTTTGTGAGAAAATGTATCCTTGTCCCCACATTTTTGATGCTTTCTCTTAGAAAAATTAATTTTGTTGCTAATTTGACGGATCTGAACCTGGATTTGTACATATGTTCCTGGTTTGTCCTCTCGCTTGATATTTGTCTGTGTATTATAGTTTTTGGATTTTGGGCTCATGTTTTACATAATTGCAGGCTCCTTGTGTTTGCCTTTGGGAATGTCACTTGGAATTCGTTGGAGTTTTTAGTCCTTGACGAGCAATTACAGTATGATAATCCTAGTTGGTTTGATGTGTCGGTGGTGGGTGGGAAACTTTGATTTAACCTTGACTCTCTTTGCGAAACTTTGACAGTATACCAATCTAGTATTGAATTCTCCATTTCTAGTCACTTTCTTTTATCCTTTACTTGGCAATGTCTCCATTGACACATTGAGGTTTTTATGTATGTGCTAGAATTGTCTACCCCTTTTGGGGCTCTATGATGCTAACATCGCAAAGACTTATGTACTTGACAGCTTCTTGAACTCTTGTCTGGGGTCTGAGTCTGTTGCAGGTTCTTGTGTTATGCCTAATAGTTTTGATGGAAGTTTTCATGTATTCCCTTATGCTGCCTTCTATTATAGCTGCAAGTTCTTAGTTGATAGCTTCTCCGTGAACACTTTGGCATTCCAATATGTTCTGCAAGATTGGGTCGGGACTACATTCTTTGTGTTATGGATGGTGTATTGGAGTAATTGTTGTAGCTTATTTAATTGTACTTGTTTGTGGAAGTTGATATTTGAACTCTTTGTGGGTCTGATTATGGTGAAAGGACATAAGGGCTCCCCCTTATGGCCCAAGGCCAGTCCATGGAGCAATCCACTAGGATCACCTGATGCTCAATTTTACTGCTATTCTCTGGCTTATATTATGGGTCAATTGGTTAACGCTGTCTCCTTGAATAATTGTGGCTGACTGATGGTTCTTTTTAATTGTGGAACTGTTAGATGGATTATCATAAGGATGCCCAGTTTCTGTGCCCATTGGTGTATGTTTATTTCATGGACCAATGTTGGTGTGTTACTGGAAGTCGGGAAATGATTAGCCACTGTGTTCTTTGGTCTATGATGGTTGAATTACTTCTGCGACCTTGTTGGCCTTGCGTACTTTGTTTTGGTTGTGCTTGGTGGGATGTGGATAGAGGTGGCTGTGCTTGGTGTAGGGTATATTACTTCTTGACTATGCGTGTTTGGATATCCACTCTTATTTTATTAGCTGTACATTTTGTATATATTGTTATCTTTGAATAATATTTTCAATAGCATTATTCTAGGCCAATTACTAGGTAGCTTCCTAAATTAGGGGATTTCTTATTATTGCCTTCTGTTATTATGCTCATGAGAAGTTGTATATAAACAGCAACCCAATCAATGAATGGCAGCACAGATCACTTTGCTCAAATTCCTTGTGCTTTCTTTTGTTTCTTATGGTATCAGAGCCGTGCTTTTGATCCTTGGACAAAACATGGTAGATGAGAAGAAATCATCACTGTCAAATCCTCTTTATGCTCTTGCTTCAAATGATAACCCGGGAACCGTCATAACTCACGTAGTTCTCAAGGGGCCAAATTATGAAGAATGGGTTAAAGGGTTTCGAGTTTCGTTGGGTGCAAAATGGAAATTGGGGTTCATTAATGGCACTGTTCCTCGGCCCGAAGATGGTTCCGCCGATCTTGATGATTGGTGGACAGTTAATTATATGATTGTTGCTTGGATTTTCAATACAATTGACCAAAGCATTCGTTCTACCATCTCATATTGTGACACCGCTCATGATTTGTGGGATGATATTAAACAGCGTTTCTCGTTGGGAAATGGCATTAAAATCTATCAGTTAAAGTCAGCGATAGCGGATTGCAAACAAAAGAATGGTGAGTCTATTATGGACTACTATGGACGATTGAAGAAATTGTGGGATGACATCAATGACTTTGATGCTCTACCTTCATGCTCGTGTTCAGGCTGTAAATGTGATTTGAACGTTGCTTATCGTAAACGGCGTGAAACTAACCAGGTACGTGAATTTCTAATGGGTCTTGAGACTTATTATGCCAATGTTCGATCAAATATTTTGGGGATCGAACCTTTGCCGTCTCTTCACACTGTCTACTCAAGTCTTGTGCAAGAGGAGGAAGTTCGATTCTTGACTCAGCAGAGGGCAGAAACAGCCACACCTATGGCCTTTGCTGTTCAGGGCAATGCGTCGCAAGGGTCAAAGACAGGGGGGGCTACACGTCCTTCACTGAAATGCACCTTCTGCAGAAAGCCCGGTCATCTCGAGGATCGTTGTTGGGAGAAGCATGGGTATCCAGACGATCGGGAACCAAGGCGCCCTGGGGTAGGCCGCGACCGAGATGGGTCGAATTCGTTGAATAATGCTCAACTGGCCAAAACTAACACCCTTCATGGTGAGGTATCGGCCACTGCGAATCATGTTAGGATGAATGGTAAGGATGTTCATACTTGGATTGTTGACAGCGGTGCCTCGATTCATGTTTGTTGTGATGAGAATTTATTTGATTCCTGCCAACTATTCGTCCTGTTCAAATTGGTTTGCCTAATGGTGTTATCGTAGAGGCAACTAAAATAGGGAGTGTGAAGATGAATGACGGTCTTGTTCTATCGAATGTGTTGTTTACTCCTGTATTCAATTGCAATCTGCTGTCGGTTTCTCAACTTGCTTCTGCACGATTAAGCATACAATTCACTGATTCTGAATGTGTTGTACAGGACCGTACCTTGAGGAAAACGATTGGAGTGGGTAAGCTGAATGATGGGCTCTATTACTTGAAGATGGGGGAACCGGCTCGTGTTAATGTCATAACAGGGATAGAGACTATGGAACTGTGGCACAAGCGGCTGGGACATCCATCCCTACAAGCTTTGGAGTTCCTTCCTCAAGTCAGTAAGACCAAAAATAATTTAGAAACTAAGCCTTGTGATATTTGTCATCGAGCCAAGCAGACTCGTACTGTTTTTCCGTTGAGTGAAAATAAAGCAGATGTTTTATTTGAGTTGATACATTGTGACGTTTGGGTCCTTATCATAAGAATCGTGCTTGCAACTCTCGTTATTTTTTGACTATTGTGGATGATTTTTCAAGATGTGTGTGGGTATATTTAATGAAAACCAAAGATGAGGTGCCTCGTTTAATGTTAAATTTCTTTGCCTTGGTTGATCGTCAATTCGGGAAAAGAGTCAAAATTGTGAGGAGTGATAATGGGTCAGAGTTTAAGGGTCTTGGTAATTATTTCCGGGAACATGGCATCATTCACCAAACCTCAAATGTTAAAACACCTCAACAGAATACTAGAGTAGAACGCAAACACCGTCATATTCTTAATGTTGCTCGTGCTCTGCGCTTTCAAGGTTGCTTTCCTATTGATTTTTGGGGTGAATGTGTGATGGCTTCTGCCTATTTGATTAATAGAACTCCCTCCCGTTGTGCTTGAAGGAAAGACGTCCTATGAGTTGCTTATGGGCGTGTCCCTAATCTTAGCTCTCTTAGAGTCTTTGGGTGCTTGTGCTACGCTAAGAACCTTAATCCTCGAGACAAGTTGACAGTCGCAGTCGTCGGTGTATTTCTCTTGGGTATCCTTTTGGAAAGAAAGGGTGGCACTTGTTTGATCTTGAAACAGGGGATTATTTTCAGTCACGGGATGTGAAATTCTTTGAAGATGTTTTTCCTTTGGCTAATCAAGAAGAACTGGAGCACCTGCATTCCTCACATCCTGATAAACTTTGTCAAGCATTTGATGATGATGTACATTGTACCGATGATAGGGGTGATCAGTTTTGGGATAGGCAACATGATGATGTGCAACAACAACAGCCATAACGTGCTATAACTAATGCCACCCAACAGCAGCAACATCATGATGATGTTGTTTCTTCGCCACCGCCACAGATCCCCGAAGCTGTCAGCTCATCCTCGCAGCGCGATGATTCCGTTAAGGCAGAACAGAGTGGGATGAGGGATGATACAGCCGAGACTGTTTTGGATGATGATGAGCTTGGTCGCGGCAAGCGCGAGAAATTTGAGAATGTTAGGCATAAGGACTATGTTCCATGGCGTTCTGTTCCCAAGAAAACTAACACGACAATGGTTCCCCCTACAGCTTCACCCATTCCAGTTGAAGTCTCAGGTACTCCTTATCCTATAGCACATTATGTGAATTGTAATGCTTTCTCTATTGCACACCGACAGTTTCTTGCAGCTGTTTCTGCTGAAGTGGAGCCCACCTCCTTTAAAGAAGCAATGCGTGATTCAAGATGGAGAAAAGCGATGGCAGAGGAAATTGCGGCCTTGGAAGCTACTGCCACTTGGACTATGGAGGATTTGCCTCCCGGTAAAACTGCTCTTGGGTGAAATTTGGGTGTTTCGAATCAAGCATCGATCTGATGGCACCATTGAAAGATACAAAGCCAGGTTAGTCGTTTTTGGAAATCATCAACAAGAGGGCATTGACTTTGTTGAGACTTTTGCACCCACTGTGAAAATGGTGACTGTTCGCACTTTTCTTACTGTCGCTGCTATTCGTAAGTGGGAGTTACATTAGATGGACGTACACAACGCTTTCCTTCATGGTGACTTGGCTGAGGAAGTTTATATGCGTCTGCCTCCTGGTTTCAGTAATGGGTTGACAGGAAAGGTGTGTAGGCTCCGCAAGTCCTTGTATGGTTTGCGTCAGGCTCCTCGATGTTGGTATGCAAAGTTGGCCACTGCTTTGCGTACATACGGTTTTTCTGCTAGTTCTTCTGATCATTCTTTGTTCGTGTATCGCAATCATGATATTGTCCTAAATATTCTTGTGTATGTGGATGACCTTGTCATCGCTGGCAATAATGGGGCCGCCATCGCAGACTTCAAGGCCTACATCAGTGATTGTTTTCATATGAAGGATTTGGGCAAGTTGAAATATTTTCTTGGACTTGAAGTAGCTCGAAATTCAAGCAGCATCTTTCTTTGTCAACGCAAATATGCTCTTGACATCTTGACTGAGACAGGTCTTCTTGGCTCTAAACCAACTAGTGTTCTTATGGAGGAGATTCACAGGTTGGGTATTGCTTCAGATCCCCTCATGCCGGATCCCGCACGGTATAGGCGATTGGTGGGTCGATTGATTTATCTTACAAACACACGCCCTGAGCTTTATTACTCTGTTCATATTTTAGCCCAATTTATGCAACGTCCCACTCAATCTCAATGGGATGCCGCTTTGCGGGTTGTTCGTTACTTAAAGAGTAGTCCTGGCCAAGGTATTTTACTTCGCGCTGATTCCTCATTAGCCTTGGATGCTTATTGTGACGTAGATTGGGCAAGCTGTCCTATAAGTCGTCGTTCCCTTACTGCCTACTTTGTTTTCCTTGGTGGTTCTCCCATCTCCTGGAAGACAAAGAAGCAGGCCACAGTCTCTCATTCCTCTGCTGAAGCAGAATATCGTGCTATGGCTTCAGCTACTTGTGAGATCCTCTGGTTGAAAGGTTTGCTTCGCAGTCTTGGTGTTCCGCAAACAGCGCTTGTTCCTTTACATAGTGATAGCCAGGCTGCTTTACATATTGCTAATAATCCTGTTTTTCATGAGTGTACGAAACATATCGAGATTGATTGTCATTTTATCCGTGACGAGATACTCTGGGGTACCATTGCACCTTCGTATGTTCACACTACTTCGCAGGTTGCTGATATTCTCACTAAGGCATTGGGACGTCAACAATTTCAATCTCTTCTTGTCAAGTTGGGCATTTCGAATCTTCATGCTCCAACTTGAGAGGGGGTATTAGCTGTACATTTTGTATATATTGTTATCTTTGAATAATATTGTCAATAGCATTATTCTAGGCCAATTACTAGGTAGCTTCCTAAATTAGGGGATTTCTTATTATTGCCTTCTGTTATTATGCTCATGAGAAGTTGTATATAAACAGCAATTCAATCAATGAATGGCAGCACAGATCACTTTGCTCAAATTCCTTGTGCTTTCTTTTGTTTCTTATATTTGTTTTAGTTTTTGCAGGCTCCTCACCTTTGATGAGCCATTGCTGTGGGTTACTGACTGGGCATGCAGGTTTCCTTTTCAAGGCCCACTAGCTGTACTGAGCTGGACTCTGGAACTGTGTAACCAGGATAACAACATTACTGTGCTGCTCCAGTTCTGTGTTGTTTATTTGCTAAGCTCAAATTGGATTGTGACCCGTTTATCATGGGCTTGGCTGATACGAACAAGGACGACCAGTGTGGGTCTGAGTTCATGTACACATTCTGTTTGGGTTCTTCACTGTGTTTCCTTGATTCGGCTGGCTTGTAGCCGGGATATGCTCCCCTTTCTTTCTGGACCCCTGCGTGGGACCCTTCTAAGGCTGCCCAGTTCCTGTGCTCATTGGTGGGCGTTTTATTCCCCCATCGGTGCTGGTGCATTACTGGGATTGGGGAGACGTCTGTCCTACTGCCGCTATTGGTCTAGGATGATTGTCTTAAATCTGAGACCTTATAGCCCCTTCGCTCATGTCTTGGTTTGGTCCTTTTGCAGGAAATGTGTTCACCCCCAAAATGGGATATGCTTGTTTTTTGGTTTTTTCAGGGTTACACTACAATTTTCTGATTTTGTTTTGTTGTCTGGGCTTTTTCTGTTTAGATGTATTGCCCTAATTGTGGTTTGTTTACCAGGGCTGTTCTGGGCCATGGACAAAGCACGTAGTAAGCTGTATGGGCGTGAGGCTGTCTTAATGTACTCTACAGCTACGGTCTCCTTGTGTGATGGACCTACGCTACTGTTGGGCCTCCAGTACACTCATTTCTTGTATTTATTGGCTGGGTTTAGCTCTCACCTTCTTGTTATGGTTTATTTTTGGTGGTGATATTTTGAGTAGCTTTTTATGGAATTTGTAGCAGCTTTAAATCCATGTTTTTTCCTGTCCTTGGCAGATGGAATTAAGTGTATTCTACTCTACACTTTTGGGTTCTAGATGGACCCACTTTCATTTACGAAAGTTTGGACTCAACCAGGCTCTCTGGTTTGGACATTTTGAAGGTGAATCATTGCCAATTAAGGGACTTCCGTTTCGGTATTATACCGAGTCACTCAGTATGTTATCATGAAAATCATTGCTTGGAATGTTCAAGGTGTGAAAAAACCGCAACTACGAGAGGAAGTTTGGTATATTATCCGGTCCCATCGTCCAGATATGTTGTTTCTTATTGAGACGATGGTAGCAGAAAGTATAACTTTACGTCTCATCTCTTTTTGATCATTATGATTTTGTGAATCCAGTTAATCATTCAGGTGGCATGTGGCTGTTATGGAATAACAGTAATATTTGCGCTAATGTCCTACTCAAGGAACAACGGTTTATACATATGCTAGTACTTGATACACAAACACAACAAATGGTCACTATTTCTAGTGTTTATGCCCCTACAAAAGCATTGGAAAAACCGATCTTTTGGAACCATCGCTTTGATTTAAATACGGTTATTGACACACCGTGGTGTCTATTAGGCGATTTTAATGAATTAGAAGACCCCGTGGAGGGGGACGGGGGATCCAATTTCCCCCACCAAATGTATTAAACTTCCTCTTTTCTTAAAAATGATTAATGCGACTAGTATTCCTGTGTATGGACGATCATTTACGTGGAAAGTCAGGATTCGCGGACAACTTATTTACGAGAACTTGATCCGGCTATTGGTCGACAAGATTGGCATAGTATTTATCCTACTTCCAATATAACTTGTGGCCCATGTACTTGTTCTGACCACTGTTTTATGTTACTTAAGACTCAGGGACCTGCATCAGTCCCAAAACTACCCCCTTCCGATTTCCACGCGGTTGGACCCAATATGAACAAGTTCATTCTATTGTCAAACAACAATGGCAGCGTGCAGTCTATGGTTCCCGTATGTTATCGTGTTGCGCAACGTTTTAAATTCATTAAACGAAGTCTCAAAGCATGGCGAACCAGCTCTGGAAATAATTTTAAGGCCCAAGTTGATAAAAATACGGCCAAAATAAGCTATGTGGAAACTCTACTCATAAGCAATCCTGACAATTTTAGGCTTAATCAATGGCATAACCGATTGATTAAGCAAAGAGAAAAACTTATGCTTTTTAACCAAAAATACTGGGCCCCTTAGCTCGAAAGCAATGGATGACCGTTGGGGATCGGAGCTCACGATATTTTCACCAAACGGGCGCAGCTAGAAAGCAGCATACGTATATTTCTTGTATTAAAAAGGAGGTTGGTAATTGAATTGAAGATATTGAACTAATCAAAGATAAATTTGTACAAGATTTTTCACAACGGTTTAAGTCAGGACGCCGACATTCGACGACATGAAGCCCATTAACGCTTTACGCAAAGTCACCCCCACTGAAAATTTAGATATCGTCAAATCCATTACGAAAGAGGAAATACAGCATGCCATCTTTCAGATGAACCCATATAAAGCCCCAGGGGCGGATGGGTTTGGTGCGTCCTTTTTTCAAAAATACTGGACCCTCTTAAAAGATCACATGTGTTTAGCTGTCCAAGATTTCTTTCACTCTGGTAAGATACTCTAAGAATTTAATCATATATTGATTGCTCTTATACCGAAACTAGATAATCCATAAACGTCGTCGCAATTTCAGCCGATTAGTTTATGTAATACTTTTTATAAGGTCATTGCCAAGATTCTGGTCAATTGGATGCGTCCGATCCTAGAACGGCTTTTCCACCCGACACAGAGTGCTTTTGTCCCCCATCGGACTATCCATGATAATATTCTGTTAGCCCATGGAGTTATTAATAAGTTCCATCATCTTAAAGGGAAAAAGGGTTATGTTGCGCTTAAACTAGATATGGAAAAGGCCTATGACCGAATTGAATGAGATTTTGTGCGACATTGTCTACAAAGTATGGGCTTCCATCCTATCTGGATTAATTGGATTTATGAATGTGTCACTATGGTTTCCTATTCTCTCATTATTAATAATGAAACATGTGGGTTTTATAAGCCTACTCGAGGGTTAAGGCAAGGGGATCCGCTTTCACCATATTTATTTATCCAATGCATGGACATACTAGCTCAACAACTTTATTGTCAAGCATCACAACCAAACTCGGGTATTGGATTCAAAATTGCCCCCCATGCGAAGAAACTACCTTGTCTGCTTTTTGCAGATGACTGTTTTCTTTTTTGTTAAGCTTCCTCCCAGGCTGCGTTTAAACTTACACGCATCCTCAATACCTTTTGTCAACAGTCTGGACAACTAATTAATTTTCATAAATCTAATCTTGTATTTTCTAAGAACTCATCCCAGGTGCAGAAGAACCATGTGGCGGGAATTTTTAATATCCCACACAGGTCTTCTCTTAGAAAGTATCTGGGCTGTTCAGTTTTCCACGGACGGGCGAAGTTCGACTCTTTTCAAGAGCTTATCAATAAGGCGGGAAAGAAATTAACAAACTGGAAAGCAACAGCGCTGTCTAAAGCAGGGCAAGCAGTGCTTATTCAGTCTAATCTAGAAGCATTATCTACACATACTATGCAATGTTTCCAGTTCCCCACATCAGTTACCCACAAACTGGACCAAGTTAACAGGCTTTTTTTTTGGGGAAAAAAATCTAATACTGACAATGGCTTTCCACTTGTGGCTTGGGATAAAGTTTGTAAACCCAAAAAGTTTGGTGGATTGGGCTTACGGAAAACTGGGGCTGTTAATACTCCGTTTCTAGCTAAACTTTCTTGGAAATTTCTTACACAACCGGATAATTTCTAGGTTCGACAAATGCGCGCCAAATATGGTCCTCCTGATCAATTTTTTCAAATGGGACATAAACAATATCACTCTTCGGTTTGGAAATGTTTGCTTCGACATCATCACTTTATTGCGCAAGGGATGCGACGGCAATTAGGTAATGGCCACAAGATCAATTTCTGGACACAGGCTTGGTGCCATGAATCTTGTCTGGTTGAGTTACTACATATGGATAGTACCAGCACAAGGGATCCTATGCTTACGGTCAGTGCTTTTATTTGGCCCGATAAGACATAGGATACAGAGAAGCTTTCACAAGTCTTACCTACATCAATTCTCCCACATGTTCTTACTGTTCCCATTCCACTGGCGGATGTTGAAGATACCTTTTGTTGGGGCCTTACAGGGAGTGGTGAATTCTCAATTAAATCAGCCACGTGGAAGGCCCAAGGTAGTTTTGACCCTGCTTTGTCCCCATAGAAGTTTAATTGGATATGGAAGTTGGATATACTTCCTAAAATTTAGATTTTCCTTTGACAGCTATGTCACAATGCGCTCCCCTCTAGAGGTACCTTATTGCGAGGGGGATTATATCGATCCTATTTGCCCTGCATGCCTAGCTCAAATTGAGGATACTGAACACCTCTTTGTGAATTTCCCATTTGCCACTCGTGTTTGAGATTTGGCAGCGAAACATGGTTGGTTATGCCAAATTCCTTTTGTGACGCCACTTCATTCCATTCATGATGCTCTCCATGAATGGGATAGCCGATGTCGGGCCACCATCCCTAGGATCGCAGTTTTATTATGGACTATATGGAAAAGCCGTAATGTGCTCATTTTTCAAAATGCATTGCCCAATCCCATGTGTTTCTTATTCGTGCTAAAGGCAACTGGGCGGAATGGAAATGTCACTGAAATCTATTCATTTCCACTCCATTCTCATCTTTTCACCTTCCTTCTCCTATAAGTCCCACTCGATCCATTGGGTGGGCGGCCCCTCCTGATGGTGTTATTAAGCTCAACTTCGATGGGAGCTTATCCCCAGCTGGTGCAGCAGCGGGATACTTGTTGCGAGATAGCCGATGGCAACTCCTTCAAGCTGGGATTAGATTTATATTTGAGGCACCTATACTGGTGTCAAAAGCTACAACCTTACGAGATGGCGTTGAAGATGCAAAAGAAGCGGAGTTCAAGCATATCGAAATTGAGGGAGACAATCATATCGTTATTCAAGCAGTACATGGCGCTATTCGTATCCCTTGGCGGATTCAGATACTGGTACTAGATATCAGGGATATGTTAACTTTCTTCACAACTGCTCCTACTTTTCATGTCTTTCGGGAATGCAATATGGCCGCAGATTGGATCGCTAAGAGGGGGGTGCTGCTTAAGGATGATTTAACTTTTTTCACCTCTCCGTCCTCCAAGCTTACATGTATTATCCGGGATGATTACGCAGGTAGAACCCTTGAGAGAATGGCTATCAGCATAGGTTTGTACTTACCTATTTTCCCCAAAAAAAAAACGTACATAATAAGATGAGTTCCCATCTTTATTTCCTTTGTTGTCTTGGAGGGAAAAAGGAAAAAAAGGGATGATGTTGCCTTGACCATTTTGTGATGCAAGATATTATACTACCATTCAGTTGGATGGTGTTAAATCATACATATTAGCTTAAATGAGATTGCATTCCAAAATCAATTGGCAATGGGTGGAGTTTCTCAAAAGCTTATATACATGCTCAAGCCTTTTAATTTTATCAATGTGGGACAACACCCACTTTCATATTCTTTGTATTTTTATCAATGTGGGACAATGTCCACTTTCACACTCTAACACACCCCCTCATGTGTGGGCTACTAAAAAGGCCCAGTAGTGCACACAATTTTCATTAAATGGGGACGGTGACTAATCAAGATTGAGCAACCTTACTCTAATACCATGTTAAATTTTCATATTAATTGGATTATAAACAAAGAGTCATGCATATAAACTCAAATGAGATTCCATCCCAAAACCAATTAATAATAGGTGGAGTAACTAACAAGCTTATATATATGCTCAAGCCCTTTAATTTTATCAATGTGGGACAACTCCAACTTTCATATTCTTTGTATTTTTATCAATGTGAGATAATACCCACTTTCATATGCCAACACGTCCCCTCATGTGTGGGCTACTAGTAAGGCCCAACACGTGTACACACTTTTAATCAAACGGGGACGCAGGCAAATCAAGATCCAGCAACCCGCTTTGATACCATGTTAATTTTTTGTATAAGTTGAACCTTAACAAAGAGTCATATATATAAGCTCAAATGAGGTTCCATTCCAAAACCAATTGGCAATGGGTGGAGTAACTCACAAGCTTATATACATGCTCAAGTCCTTCAATTTTATCAATGTGCGACAACACCCACTTTCATATTCTTTGTATTTTTATCAATGTGGGATCATGCGCACTTTCATACTTCAACAGATGGAGCTGGCTGTTTGGAAAATTATCAATCTTTGTGAAGGAAAGTATACAATACCTCATTTTCTAATACTATCTTACTGATGAAGGTTATGATTAATTATATGCGAATTGCCTTGTGTTTGATCGGGGGTTCAATTATGTGGTTTAAGTCAATGGGTGCTTTAAAGTTGCCAACATAATTATTGATCGCTTTTATTGGCTTCTAATAACAATGCTTTTGCGATTAAATTAACGAACAGTGGCTATATACATTGAGTAGAGACAGATGTTCATCTATTTCGATAGAGTGGCAATTGCATGTACTTAGTCATAAGATGTTACATCTATCGTATATAAGGCTCATTTCAATCTGTATATTATAGCTTACTTTATGATTATCATGATTATGTACAAATGAGCTTCGATTATAGAGCTTGGGTTGCTCTTATGTTAACATTGATGTAAATATTATGAGGCTATTTATGGTGACATGTGATACATAAGTTGAATTAAATACATATTGTAGAGACATGCTTTAATGATGATCATGTATATGACGGCATGAAGCCAGTATTCCAATTCTGGATGAAAGTGTATGTTTATGATATAATTTCATAATTGTGGGAGTTCATGTGAATGTTGTATTTACATGAGTTTTGAACGTCTATTTATATTTGTCTCAATTGAAATAAATTTTGTTAATGTGGGGTTCGTTGCTTATAGTTTCAGGTGTTTACATGATTTTACGATTATTATTGTTATTAAGATAAATTGCATCGATGTGTGGTTGTTACCTATTTTCAATAATATGATATTTGGATGCAATGCAAAGTGTTTATAAAGATAGCCATAAATGCCCATGAAGTGATTATACATTCATATGAAGTGAATTTTATGTACTTGAGTTATGTCATACTCAAGAAGAGCATGTTGAATACCCCTTTGAAGATATTTGTTTTATGTAGGCCAATATTTGAATAAGCTTCCCATGCTTAGTTGAAATAGAACTACACACTTGCTTATTACGTGCAATGATGTCGAATTCTTGGAGGGCAACTTTGAGATATTTAACTTGTATGGTCAAGGTTATATTTATAATTTGTTACCATGGTAGAGTTGTTAAATTATGAGCATGCTATTGTTGATGAGATATGATATCTTATACAAAATATTGTGGTCTTTATGACATAGAATTTTCGAGCCTTGACGCATCAAGAGAATGACTGAAAGTCAATTAAAGCATGCAGTAAAGTTGGATCGATCTTATGCACATAAAGAAGTTGAGTCATGTGACACTTGTGGTGGATTAGATTAAGGGCCGCTATTCATATCATCGAGGGGAGTGGAACTGAAGCCCACAAGACATAGACGTCACAGTGGACACCTATCTCGAGAGGTATGGCGATCCTATGAATAGATATTCAACCAGATACAAACGAAACTGATGGGTGAACTAAGAAAGCACTAAACTTTTTATGGGGAATCCCGGATTCCACTCCTATAGCAAAGTGCTCTTCAGGGGCTGTTACAATAATAATGTTGAGTTATTTTTCCTAGTCTAACCTAATGTTATCCTTGAAAAGAAGCGAAGGAGATAGGATAACTCTTAATGAACCAAAGGCATTTTTTGCGGGGTGGTAGTCAAAAATCACTCTCGGAGGTTCACCTAGTGAGTAGGAAACTCTCAAGTACGGTTCTAAGGAAAGGAATTGACCCACCTATTCCGACCGGGGAGAACAGGCCATTTAACAGGGAGATTCTGAAATTGCCGAGGCTTGGTTCGATCAAGCCGCTGAGTATTGGAAACAGGCGATAACGCTTACTCCCGAGAATTATATTGAAGCACAAAATTGGTTGAGGATCACGGGGCGTTTCGAATAAAAGAATAAAAACTTTTATTCTTTCGAATTTTTTTATTTGTTAGAATTAATCTTGGTCCATTAGGTAAATAAAATGAAATCATTCTTTTGCGAAGAACCAATCAAAGAATTTTATTTCATTATATCCCTTCTCAGATCGTTCTAGTTTGTTTCGTAGGAATAAAGAATACACAGATACAGTACAGAATCTTTTTTTTCTTATTAAAACAAATAAATTACTATTCTAAACATAGAATTTTTTTTAGAATAGAAAAAAATGGAATTCGAATACTAAATTATTTTAGAATTGATAAATATTTATGAATTAAATATTTCAAAATCAAAAATGAATAATAGAAATTCAAAAATTTATTTCTATTTTTAATATATATTAAAATAGAATAAAATAGAATCTATGGAAAAGTAAAACATTAAGTAGCTCCATCTAATACCTTCTAATTGAGATAAGAATGGGCTAAGTTGCACAAAAAAGTGTTTTTTTTTACATTAATCCAAAAACCAGAAGGGGTTTAGAATATTTTTAAAAAGGTCCGTAGAGCGCCGCACGTCTATGTCATAATAGATCCGAACACTTGCCCTGGATCGACTTCCAGATCATAATTGCTCTAGTAAATAACTAAAAAAAAGAGAGAGATGGGAGAAAGAAACTAATTCTAAACATCTCTCAGAGGTTCGCTGGCGATCGTATGAATAGATATTCAACCAGATACAAACGAAACTGATGGGTGAACTAAGAAAGCACTAAACTTTTTATGGGGAATCCCGGATTCCACTCCTATAGCAAAGTGCTCTTCAGGGGCTGTTACAATAATAATGTTGAGTTATTTTTCCTAGTCTAACCTAATGTTATCCTTGAAAAGAAGCGAAGGAGATAGGATAACTCTTAATGAACCAAAGGCATTTTTTGCGGGGTGGTAGTCAAAAATCACTCTTGGAGGTTCACCTAGTGAGTGTGGTGGTGCGGTGACCACTGTGAGATATTTGGGTTATTCTCTAATGAATGCTCATGAGACAAGATCACGTGTGCAAGATCGTAATAGCCCGCCACCGACAGAATTAATGAAATTATCCCATATCATGTGTGAGGTGGGTAGAGACTCGTCCAAAGAGACCATAGTCTAAGACAAGAGTTCACTAATTTTCCTCAAGTTGAAACTCACTAATACTAAGTGTCGATTCACACCGGAAGTTACTGTACACCCATTGCATGATATTATATGCTCACCTTATAAAACATAATATTTTATGTCCCTAAATGTTTGTTTATAAATTTCAAATAATGTGGGGATTGTTGGGGAAAAAAAATTTGTGATATAAAATTTATTTCCTAATTTTTGTAAATCGTTTCATGCCACTTATACTTCCAGTAGTCACCTTTTGGTCACATACCAACTATTCGAGCTCATCCAGTGTACATTATAAAACTATCTAGTATTTTCATAAATTATTTTCTAAACTATATAGCATTCTTGAAACTAACTTTATTGGGGTCTTCCACTTCCCTTTATTGTTGGAGCAAAAATCTGCTTTATGTTGAGGCTTTTTGGTTGAGAGTGGCTGGATATTAATCTTGATTTGCTGGTAATGGGAGAGAGTTCGAAGGGATTAAATCCCTTAGTTTTAGCTTCCAATGGGCCACTCCATCCAAGGCGGAGGAGACATTAGTTTGCTTCAAATACCATTGCTTGGCAGTGAAAAAATTGTAGAGAACTTTCGCTAATTGGCAGTAGAGCATTTTGACAGTCAAACTAAAACTGTTTTCACGTTGGTGTTTTAACGAGCTTAGTCTCATAAATTAATATTTTGAGCATGAGCGAAAAGTAATTTGTTTAGGAAATTCCTCTTGCTGTTACCGGAGGAATCCGACGGGTAGTTGTATCTTGGGAGAGGACCATATCTGATTAATTTTACACAAGTACAGCGGGGGCGTTTTCTCTCTTAGTATAGTGCGTAGCATGCTTCTACCCAATCTACTTCTAAACTCTCCTTATTTATCTATAAGTTGCTACCTATATGGTAGAGTTGTACTCATGTTGCATATGATGATTTTGATGTAACTACCTTCATGCTTGATGTGTATATTTCACTCCCAAAAGTTGTTATATGATGTAGTATCATATTGTTATTTCCATGATAAGAAAATTCAGGAGGTATTGTCAAGTTAATACATATTTTTCCATCTTTATTAAATATTAACTGTTTTCTAACATTTGGTTACAAAATTCATGAGGTATTGTCAAGTTTATTAAATATTGTCACGCATTTGGTTACAAGAATTCGAAGGTAAATCCTTTTAAAGAAGGGGAGTTTCATGCAAAGTAAGATCTCCAAATCAACCTTTTAAGTTAATAGGTTTAGGTTCACTTGGTGGTGGTGGATTATGTTAAAAAAAGCTTCTAGCACAGAGTGTCCACAATTTCAGTTTCATCGATTAAATTTGAATTGCTCATTTGATGAACAAATAAGCTCCAAAATTAGTAATTTTAGCTATCATTGGCTAACGCTACATGTCTATTTTTCAATAAGTTATGGCATGTGTCTAGATTCCGAGTGTATCTCGAGTTATGAGGCAAAAATCGAGCAAGAGTGAACGCAGGTTTGGTTTTGCACGTTTTTATCAGGAGTGTTTTTGGGCAATCAAATGGACATTTTAAAAGTTAATCTTTGGTTGATAGTTAGTGGACATCTCTAACTAATTCATCCATGAAGTTATCCACCACCAAGCAAGGACGTGTGTAGAAAAATTTCAACCCCTTGAATTTAGCCAATGGCCCCCTTTTTCTTTGTTTTGGTTGTACAACTAGCTAGAATTTCATTGGTTGTTTTTCCTTGTAATTATATTGGTTGTTTCTAAAATTCAACTATATCTACCTTGGTCATTGTAGAATTTTTAGATTTTTAAATGATGAATAAAATTAAATGCTTGGAGAAGTGGTTTGTCCTGCAAAGTTAATTTTGGTGGAATGCTTTTGATTATTGTGGTGGTTTACCTTTTAGCATGAACATCCCCTTAATTTCTTTCTTTTTTCCACACAAAACCCCCCAAAACACAAACTTAGTTTTCTATTTTGTCGATTTTGATTCCATCCTTGGTGTTGATGTGCGATCCGTTTCACATAATAACGACTTAATTTTATAAATAAATAAGTGAAATCAGTGTTTTCATTGGTAATTTTTTTTCTCTAATTCGTAAAATTGTAACAATTCATGACAGTACAATAATGCAATAAGTTTCTACTTGGGGATGGCAAAACGGGTCGAAAAAGCGACCTTTGATTTTGTTTTATTAGGTAAGGTTACATAAATGCCCTTCGTTTTATTAGTTGGTTTTACGTAAATGCCCTTTATCCTTTTTTAGTTTCCTTTTTCTTTTACTTTTTACTGTTCTTCTTCATCTGTTAATAGGTTATTTGAGATTCATTGATATTCTTATTAGGTTGAAACCATACTATATATTCGAAAGTTAATTCTAGTAAAGCGATATTATCCTTTATTAAATTTATAGTTATAGGATGAATACTTTCAGGTAAAGTTGAAAGATAAACTAATCTGTCCTTATAATGATTTAGTAAATTTTGTCTTATACTTCTAGGTGTTAAATTGAAAGACCTTAAAAAATCTCATTCTTAATCTTGGGTATAATGTTTGAAGTTAGGTAGATTAAGACTTTGTCCTGCTAAATAATCTCCTTCTCGGTTTAATTTAGAGTTAGATTGAAGTTTATTTCTTGAATAACTCATTTTTACATTGAAGATAATTTAATAGTAAAATGAAAGCTTTAAAGTTTATTTTAAGGTCTGGGTAAGGCTCTGATACCAAAATTAGTGAGATTTCTAGTGGTTTTTCAAAGGAAAAAGCGGTAAAATCATTCTTTGAATTTGAAAAGTAATTAACACTGACAGGCAAGGGTTGCAAGGTGGTACTCCGATACTAAGCTAGCAAAAATAAAATTTTAAACAGAATGCCATGCAATTTTTCAAGACAAAATTAAGTTAGAGAAATTATACCTTCAAGAGTTAAATCCGTCTTACTCTTTCGAACGTGTCTTACTCCTCCGTCAATGCACGAATTACCTACTTTTTTCAGAAAGTTCTTCACTCTTGCTAATATTCTCTCTCTAATTAAGATTGAAAGAAAAATTATGTGATGCAAGTTTAAAGAAACATTATTTCATTACTAGATGTTCTCTTTTCTCAGAAAGAGAAAATTAGAACATCTTTTTACAGATAACAGAGGTTTACAAGGGAAATAGTGGAATTCGAAAAACTCTACCTTCCTCTGATTTCTAGGCCCTTGTTTATAAGGGAAGGGGCTTGTACTTTGACATAAGCGATTACCTCATAAGGATAAGCAAAGGATAGGATTACAAAGATAAAGTTCACTGTTGTTGATAGAATTCAAATCTTCTTTGTCTTCTTGTACCCTACATCATTTATTCACGGTTGTTGAATGTTGATAGAGTTCATCCGTTGTCTTCTGATGTCCTACATCATTTGTTTGCCTGGCATTGTTTGTGCTTTGGCCTTTTCTTTTTCAGATTGATAAAGTTCAGCAAATTTCGTCGGCACAGTTGGGCTTCCTCGAAAGTTCTTAGGTCCAGTTCATAGCTAAAGTCAAAAAGTCTGTCATCAATAGAGATATGTTCGGTACCATATGTACTGATGAGGATTAAATTGTTTTCATAGTATAGTGTTCTTGCTCCTTTACTCATTAGCCGTTCACTCTGTCATTTGATGGCTAATGCTCCAGTAGATCTCTTGTAGTTAATCCATGACTTGTCAAAAGTAAGAGCCTTGAAATATTTGTTCTTTTCAACTTGAATAGTTGTTTTGGGAGTGATGTTGCTGATTTCCACTAGGTGAGTAGCTTCATAAATAGTTTTGTCATCTTTCTCAGGAGAGATTGAGAAGAAACGAAGATAAACATAGTTTCTGCTGAAGTTCTTAATAGCTCTTTTGAAGTCTTCTGAAAATTTTTGTAATTCGATCAGACTTAGACTTGGATAAAGAAAGTTCAAATACCCGTAGGTAAAGAGTTCGAAGATGAGTTCAAGGCTTGCTTCATTAAAAGCAAGAATCCTGGGAAATAAAGAATTTCTAGGATTATAATAGAGTTCAGGAAGTTTAGAAATTTTTTGATAGGCCAGCATAGTTGCTTCGTAATAGTTCTTATAGAACATATTTGAGGATGTGTCAAGAGTTTTGATGCCAATATGTTGAATAACTGGTCTTTGAGCTAATAACTTAGCCTTCAATTCATGCTTCTCTTTCTCTTTTTCAGAGAAGAGGTTTCAGGCGTTTCCCTGGCTAGTTTGAGGATGAAAAGATAGTTCAGAAAGTTCAGTTCGGACCTTTTTACAGTCCTTCTGGAAATAGTTCTCTTTGAGCTTTTCAGTAGTTCGATAGAAATGAGTTGTGATTTCTCGAGCTTTTCCAAGATCGGCTCCAAGATCAACAACTATTTCTTCAAAGAGTTTAATTTTTTCATTCATAGCTTCACAGTATTCGCTGATGTTGATCATAATGTCTTCAAAGTCCTTTGTCAATTGTTCGCTGTCCATCTGTTCCATGGGCGCTTTTCCTTTATCTTCTAAATTCATTCTCTTGAGTTAGATAATCTACAACAAAGTTATTTTTTTTTCCTGCGATATGCTCATAAGTAGTATTAAACTAGGATAAGAATAATTGTCATCTATGTAATTTTCTTATGTGAGGTCCATTATCTAAGGGTTGCTTAACAAAAGTAATAGCTGCTTGATTATCAGTTAAAACTTTAAATGGTTTTGGTAATAAAAAGAGTCCTCATTTATTAATTCCTTTAATGATAGCTAAAAGTTCTTTTTCTATAGTATTATGGTTTTCTTCTCGTTCTGAAAAAGTTCCACTGTGATAACCACAAATTTCATTTAAGTTTGTTTTCAAAACTGCTGCCCAGGTGGTATTGGATGCATATGTTTAAAGAATTAAATTATCTTCTGATTCTGGGAGTCTCAGACTTGGTAGCTAAAAACATTCTTCTTTTAACTGTTTAACAATTTCGGCGTGTTTATCAGTCCATCCGAGGGTATTATTTTTTCGGAGCAAACTTTGTAAATCTTTTTTCTTTTTTGCCAAATCAGTAATACAAGAGCTAGCATAGTTTAATAATCCTAAAAATTCTTGAATTTATTTTTTAGTTCTAAGTTGATCAGGGTATTCATTTATTCTTCTTGAAATAGGTTGAAGGCTTACTCCATTTGTTCCTACTTCAAAACCTAAAAACTCAATTTTTTCTTTTGCAACGACAGCTTTCTTTTCACTAAGGCAAATGCCTTCTTTAATAGCTTTTTCAATAAAAATATTAAGATGTTTTCTATGTTCTTCAAGAGCGTTCGAACCTATTAAGATATCATCTACATATACAACAAGAAAATTGTTCAAATGTTTGAATGCCTTGTCCATTCTTCTTTGGAATATTCTTGGTATATTTTTTAATCCGTATTGCATGACTATCCATTCATAGAATCCTTGAGGTGTGCTAAAGCCTGTATATTTGATGCTTGATTCTTTCATTTTGATATGCTAAAATCCTAATTTATAGTTAAACTTTGAGAAATACTTCTTGTTTTTAGCTAGATTAATCAAAACCTCTTTGTTTGGTAGGAAATAGTTATCTGCGGTAAATTGATTTAGTTTCTTATAATTTATTACCATTCTATTCTTTCCTCTTCTTCGTTCTACTTTATTCATTAACATAAAGGCGGATGAAGAATAGGCTCTGTTAGAAGGTCTAATTAATCTTTTTTCTAGTAATTCTTTAATTTGTGTTGAGAATTCTTTAATGTCCTCATTTGAGTATAACAATGGTTTTTCTTTAATATATATTTCTTGCGTTATTTCAATTTTGGCTCTAGGATGTTCTAGTTTTCAGAATTGTAATGGATTTTCTGAACAAATTTGTTCCAGCTTGGTAAGTAATTCTTCTTTTTTGATTATATTAACGGTGAAAGTGGGTTTTGTATTTGCATTTGAAGTGAGATTTGCTCATAACTATGTCCACTATGCTTCGTGCGTACTCTGTAAGGTTGTTT
Source organism: Carnegiea gigantea (assembly GCA_029747015.1). Taxonomy (NCBI): domain Eukaryota; kingdom Viridiplantae; phylum Streptophyta; class Magnoliopsida; order Caryophyllales; family Cactaceae; genus Carnegiea; species Carnegiea gigantea. The sequence goes on from JAKOGI010001127.1 coordinate 138,277, forward strand.
TAGTGTGGGAATTTTTAATACGTCCACATTTTGTAGTTAGATATACTATATAAGGAGTTTGTGTAAATTTTGTAAATTGTTTAAGGAAATCATTTCCCAACAAAATATCATATCCTCAGCTGTACTGTAATACTAAAGGAATATTAAGAATTTGGTTCCTAATATGATGGATACATTGTTTTGTACAAGTTCTAAATATGTAGCTATTGGATGAACACCTTTAATTTTAATTTTTCGATCAGAGGGGAGTTTTTTCCATTTAGGTAATAAAAAGTCCTGAAAAATGGTTACTTTTAATCCAGTGTCTATTAAGGCTGTTGAAGTGTTATCTGATTCTTTTACAGTTACATCACTATATGTGAGAATAGGAAAATACAGTTGCTTCATATTCTTTCAAGGATGATTGTATTTTGTTTATCGATTAATGTTATTTGAATTGGCCTTATTTCATAATTTGTGTAGTGATCAAGGAAATTCATTCCTAATAAAATGTGATAAAATTCATTATTGATAGACTGGTCAATGTAACAGTCAAATTCTAATAAAATAGAATGAGAAGTTCTCATCATAATTTTAGATTTTTGATTCAAAGTAGATCTTCGACCATCATATGTGACAAAATTATATTTTGGAACTGAGAAAACTGCTATAGGTAGAGGTATACAACGACATTGAGATGCTCCTGTATCAATGAGAATTTTATTTTCTATCCAGTTTTGTGCATTAAAGTATTCCAATCTTATTTTGTAAGTTCTATTATTAGCAGTTGCAATTGTTATGCTTTCGGGTTGAAATCTGGGTATTCTTGTCGTACTAAAGCTTCTTGGTAGAGTTGGTTGATTAACAATTCTAATTCCTTTTTCTGTATAGGGAAGTCTATGTGCTTCGTAACTACTTGATGCTTCATCTTCTTCCACTAATTAAAAATCCGTTAATGCAGGTAACCTTGCTTCTTGCATTGGAGGTGATATAATGGTGCTTACTGTTGAAAAGATCGGGTCGATAGTTATTTTTCCTATCTGTTTTACTTCTTTTATAGGAAAATTAGTGTTAGAAAAAATGTATAATCCGCTGTAGCAAAAGGTTAACACATCGTTTTCTAATTGTAATCCTATAGCTGTTAATAGTTTAAACTGTAAATTGAGAGTATCTTCAATATTTTTACTTTGTAAAGTGACTGAGTAACTTGAATAACATTTAAAGATTAATTTTTTATAAATCAGGTTTCCTTATAAAGTTCCGATATGACTGTTTTGAATACTTTTAAATCTTTGATCATGTAATGATGAAATGATGGGTGAGTTAATTCCTTCTTTAAAACATGCTTTTACAGTAATTTGTATTCCTTGTAGATGAACACATTTAATTAAGTCTCTATCTTTTGAGGGAATTTCAGCTAAAAAATTTTCAATTGTATCTTGAGTCATTAATCTTAATCTAATATTTCCTTGTAAGTGTTGGACTTTAACTGATTGCTCTATAGTATATAGTTTAAAATATCGTATTAGTTTTCTTGTTAGAAAATCATCCAATTTTCTCATAAAGTTTCTTGGATCTTTCAGAGATATTCGCTACTATTTTGCATATAGCTTTGATTAAAAGTAATTACTAGTGTATAGTTTTCGTTATTTCTTATTTTTGTTGTTGCATTATTCCTGTTTCTTCAATATTCATCCTTAGTGTCTGAATAACTCTCTATTTCAAAGGTATTTGTAGTTACTTCTGAACTAACAGGTTCATAACAACTTGAGATTGCTTCATTTATATCAGAGTTAATGGGGTAAAGTTCATTTTGAATTTCTTCAAATTCTTTTGGGAGGAGTTTTACTATATTAGCTTTTCATTTATTACAATCTATAGATTTATATCCAATTTCTCCACAGTTCCAACATTGACATGAGGTTGGTTTTTTATTTTGTTTATAACACCTATTTTCTAGATTAAAACCTTTTTGTGATAGGTTTTCATGTCGAAAATGTTTACTCCTCTTTGTTTACCGATTTTTCGGTTTTTGCTTCATCAAATTTTGTTTTCTTTGGTTTGTTAGTTTTCTTTTCAGAAAATTTTCTTTTAGATGCTTTCTTTGGAGGGGTTTTAGTTATATTTTTCTTTGGAGTCCTTTTTCTTTTTGGTCTATAATTAGGATAATTTTTACATCCATATTGTCCTGGTTCTTTAACATCTTCGCAGCATAAAGTTACTTCTTTTATGTATTTTCTTCTACTTTCTTGTAAACAGAGTTGCATCATTTCTCTATTGACTAAGGTTTGTATTGCGGCTACTGATCTGAAAATATTTGGATGTTTAGCAAATTCTTCAAATTTTTTAGAAAAATATTTATTCCATGGATTAGAAAATTTATTTAATAATAATTGAATATAAGTTTCTTGATTTTCTATAGAATTATACAGTTCATAGTAATATTTGTCAAATTCACAAAAGAAACTTTTAAAGTTGCATAGGTTGCATATTCTTAAATTGGTTAATTTATATAAAGCTTCTTTTCTTTTTCCATGTCTTGCTTGCTCTTGATTTGCAACGTATTCATAGCCTTCAAATTGTCCAATTAAATATTTTTCAAATGTCCATACTCCTTCTATACTGATTTGTAAATTTCTTTTTACATCAAGTTCTATTAAGTGTTGTATATTTGAGGAAATTCTTGAATACCAGTTCTATACTATTCCTTGAAAAGAATTAGTTATTAAGTCGTATATGACATTTACATCTCTATCTTTAGCAGCATAAATTAGCTCTTGATTTATGGATAATATTGCTGAAGCTCTCCAAGCATCTCAAGCTTTTCTTTTATCAGTTATACAATCTAAGTTTAAAAAATATCCCCAAGTTGGTACTGGCTCTAAAAGTAAAGGGTTTTTTGGTTTAAACTCTTCATTAATATTTTGCCATCTTCTATAGCGAAAGTTTTCTACCTTCTTATTTGTTCTTGTTCTTCTATTGTTTCTAAAGAGGTTGGAAGTTTAACCTTGTTCATAATTAGTTGGATTGTTGCTTAATACGCTTCCTGTGGGAACTCCTGATCGCATATTTATTTGTTTAACTATTTCCATTAATTGGAGATTTTTCAAAGTCATTTAATAGTTCTTCAATAGATTTATTGTATTCTCCCATTATTCACTCTCTTCTTGTTTATCTTTTCTTCTAATCCTAAGTTTTTCTTTAGACATTTTTTGTAAAGATTCTTCTTGATCTTTTAAAAGTCTTTCTTGATATCGTTTAATATAATTTTCATCATCACTGTTAGGAATTATTTTTTCTGGAATTTTAATTTCTATTGGTTTATATTCTCTCTTTTGTTTGGGTTTTAACATTCTTTCAAAATTCATGTTTAATAATTGTATTTGTATTACTATTTGTTTAATTAATTTTGTCTCTTACTTTTTTAAGTTCAGCTTCAATATGAGGAAAACTCATTAGTTTAGTCTTCGTCGTTAAACCAGTATTCAGTATCAAATTGGTCTAAATTATTGTCATTATTGTCGTCTAAATTTTCTAAGAATTCTAAAGAAGTTCTTCTTTCTTCTTCATATATTAGGAGATTTAATCTATCTTCATTTATCCAAATGATTTCTTGGGAACAGTTAATTATTCGAAGGTGATCAATTTTTTGCATATAATACCTTTCTTTTTGTCTTATTTCTTTTTTAGAGTAAGTTTGGTATAAATTAAGGATAGATTCACAATGGCATTGAGTTGTTGCCTTTAGTTCGGGGACTTTAGGTTTTTCCATTATCGAGAATAAATTCTTACTAGTCTTTCAATCAAAGCAATTATTTTTGATTCAAAAATAATACATTTATATCTGTTTTGACATAAATATTTTATTAGTTGTAGCATATCGGTAACTCCATAGATTTCATATTCTATTTCTTGCTTAAATTGTTCAAAGTTTATTTGTAAAATTTTTCCTAATATATCCATGCCTTATTTAAAGCCTTTTTTGTTGTTCTTAATAGTTTTTTACACTTTAGTCCTTACAGTCCTTCTGGGAATAGTTCTCTTTAATAGTTTTTCCTAAAATTTTTCCTAATATATCCATGTTTTATTTGAACTCTTTGAAGAAATAGTTGTTGATCTTAGAGCCGATCTTGGAAAAGCTTGAGAAATCACAACTCATTTCTATCAAACTATTGAAAAGCTCAAAGATAACTATTCCCAGAAGGACTGTAAAAAGATCCGAACTGAATTTTCTGAACTATCTTTTCGTCCTCAAACTAGTCAGGAAAACGCTTCAAACCCCCTCTCTGAGAAAGAGAAAGAGAAGCATGAATTGAAGGCCAAGTTATTAGCTCAAAGACCAGTTATTCAACATACTGGTATCAGAACTCTTGACATATCTTCAGATACGTTCTATAAGAACTATTACGAAGCAACTGTGCTGGCCTATCAGAAAATTTCTGAACTTCCTAAACTTTATTATAATCCTAGGGATTCTTTATTTCCTAGGATTCTTGCTTTCAATAAAGCAAGCCCTGAACTCATCTTTGAACTCTTTACCTACGGGTATTTGAACTTTCTTTATCCAAGTCTAAGTCTGATCGAACTACAAAAATTTCCAGAAGACTTTAAAAGAGCTATGAAGAACTTCAGCAGAAACTATGTCTGTCTTCGTTTCTTCTCAATCTCTTCTGAGAAAGATAACGAAACTATTTATGAAACTATTCACCTAGTGGAAATCAGCAACATCACTCCCAAAATAACTATTCAAGTTGAAAAGAACAAACGCTTCAAGGCTCCTACTTTTGACAAGTCATGGATTAACTACAAGAGATCTACTGGAGTATTAGCCATCAAATGTTAGAGCGAACGGCTAACGAGTAAAGGAGCAAGAACACTATACCATGAAAACAACTTAATCCTTATCACTACAGATGGTACCGAACATGTCTCTATTGATGACAGACTTTTTGACTTTAGCTATGAATTGCAGTGCAAGAACTTTTGAGGAAGCTCAGCTGTGCGAACGAAATTTGCTGAACTTTATCAAATAGAAAAAGAAAAGGCCAAAGCACAAATAATGCCAGACAAATAAATGATGTAGGACACAAGAAGACAATGGATGAACTCTATCAACATTCAACAATCGTGAATAAATGATGTAGTGCACAAGAAGACAAAGGAGATCTGAAATTCTATCAACAACAGTGAACTTTAGCTTTGTAATCCTATCCGTTGCTTATCCTTATGAGGTAATCGCTTATGTCAAAGCAAAAGCCCCTTCCCCTATAAATAAGGGCCTAGAAATCAGAGGAAGGTAGAGTTTTTTGAATTTCACTATTTCCCTTGAAAACAGCACCTCTGTTATCTGAAAAAAGATGTTCTAATTTCCTCTTTCTGAGAAAGGAGAACAGCTAGTAATGAAATAATCTTTCTTTAAACTTATGTCACACAATTTTTCTTTCAATCTTAATTAAAGAAAGAATATTAGCAAAAGTGAAGAATGTCTGAAAAAAGTAGGTAATTCGTGCATTGACCGAGAAGTAAGACGCGTTCGAAAGAGTAAGACGAATTTAACTCTTAAAGGTATAATTTCTCTAACTTAATTTTGTCTTGAAAAATTACTTGGCAAACTATTTAAAATTTTATTTTGCTAGTTTAGTATCTGAGTGCCACTTACAACCTTTGCCTGTCAGTGTTAATTACTTTTCAAATTCAAAGAATGATTTTACTGCTTTTTTCCTTTAAAAAACCACTCGAAATCTCAATAATTTTAGTATCAGAGTCTTATCCAGATCTTCAAATAAACTTTAAAGCTTTCATTTTACTATTAAATTATCTTCAACTTAAAAATGAGTTATCTAAAAAATAAACTTCAATCTAACTCTAAATTAAGCCGAGAAGGAGATTATTTAGTAGGATAAAGTTTTAATATATCTAATTTTAAATATTAAACCCAAGATCAAGCATGGGATATTTTAAGGTCTTGCGATTTAACACCTAGAAGTATAAGACAAAATTTACTAAATTATTATAAGAACAGATTAACTTATCTTTTAACTCTACTTGAAAGTGTTCATCCTATATCTATAAATTTAATAAAGGATAATATCGCTTTACTAGAATTAACTTTCGAATATACAGTATGATTTCAACCTAATAAGAATATCAATGAATTTCAAATAACCTATTATATGAATGAAGAAGAATAATAAAAAGTTAAAAAAAAAGAAACTAAAAAAAGATAAAAGACATTTACGTAAAATCAACTAATAAAATAAAAAACATTTACATAAACTCACCTAATAAAATAAAATCAAAGGTCATTTTTTCGACCCTTTTACCACTCCCATTTCCACTGGTTTCTATGTTTTCCTTAGCTTATAGCACTCAGCACAAGGAAGGGTACAATAGCTGAACACCGAACCCCCCCCCCCCCCAAAAAAAAACCCAAAAAAAAAAAAGAGGCCTGTCGGTGGATTGGTCTATTAGCACTTTGTCTGACATAATTCATTGCGCGTCAAATCTCGCTTGGGAGACCAAGAAATTAGGCCCGCAGCATTTCATATGGATACCTTGCACGTTACCAACACAAGAAATAACAAAGTTAAAGCGAATTTAGGCCTGGTCAAAAGTCAAAACTAGAAATCAATTGGGAAAAATGAAAAAAAAAAAACCAGAAATAACGAACTGCAAACCCCGTGGACACTCAGTAAGGAGGGAACACGATAGCATTACAAAATAGGGCAGCAGTGGTGCAACAAATACACCATTCAGTGCTTCCTAGGCAACAGTGTCCTACCCCAAAAATATGAATTTTAATGACAAGAATTTATAACCTATCAATTCCTCTCTTACTGTTCTATTCTCCTAACTCATATTGAAGCAGGGGGCGCTGTAAGCTGAATGCCAGGGGTGTGAAACCTAACAATTATTGAATCGATAAGGGGGTTAACCTAACACCATTCAAATGGCTGCGGCTAGTACAGGTCCATATCCATTCCTATGCACCTTTTGCCATCTCCATGCTATTCGTAAACTTTCTTCAAGATCGGTATACCTTGCTGTCCAGTTAAGCTCTTGCCTGATCTTTCTAGGATCACTGTAAACTTCGGCATAATCACCAGGACGGCGAGGAAGATACTCCACTTTGATGTCCACCCCTGTCGCCTTTTTACATGCTGCCACAAACTCCTTGACAGATCTACCTGATGATACAGATCAATGGAAAAGTTCAAAATCCAAATCCATAGCCGTGCCACCAAATCTTGTCAAAATGGTGTGCTTTGGGGCAGGGGTTGAGAATTTAAATGTAGCAACCTTATCCTTGAGTTACAGGAACCACAGGAAAGTTTCAGGAGATGAAAACCCAAGTTCAAGGAAAAAGTGAGGGGGATAAAAAATGCCCTTAATCGTGTGAAATCCTTTAGCTAGAAAGAAGGGTTATGGAGATGAACTGCCACACTACCTTTTCCTGTGCCAACATTGTAGATTCCGACTTTACCAGGCTTTGCCTTCTCAAGAGCTTTGACATGAGCATCCACCAGATCAGTAACATCAATGTAATCCCGTACACAGGTGCCATCTGGTGTCTTGTAATCCGTTCCTCTGACCTACATTGTCAACAATCAACATCACTTAGAGCTCATAATGGAATGGGGTCATTTTCTTTATTTAGCATTAATAGGGGCTCCTAGTGATGGGCCACAAACAATGAAAGAGGCTGCTCAACAACAATTCAACACTTTTGATAGGTAGATGATTAGTCCAATCCAAATCACCCCCCCACCAAACTAATGTTTCCTAAAAAGTATAGTTCAGGCCCAGCTCTCCAATCTCTGAAAAGTAATTCTCTTGCATTTCAGGGAAAAGAGATTGAATGTACTTCATTTGATGTGAACAAAGAAGAGAAGATACAGGATCATCCAATAACTTTCAGCCAAACATTAACGACATTGCTCAACAAACTTCTTTTGGGGGGAGAGTCTAACGTTTCAACTACTAGTTTAATCCCTTGCATTGATTTTATAGGCTCATACACTATCAAAAAGATTGTGGAAACTAATTAAGAAAAAGTCTTATACAAGGGATTCCTTAGTTTTATGCGGGTCCACAAAGCAACTCCGCACAACCACACAAAAAACAGGTTGGGGTGGAGAGGGAGGGAGGAGGGAGGACGACAGCTGAAAGACATCATACCTTCAGGCCAGGAATAATTCCGCGAGCTGCATCAAAACATGCTCCTGAAATCCGTCCTTGCTCTCGCAATTCCGGTCGAGGAGCCTCTCCCAACCTTCCCTCAGGGTCTGACCCAATTACGTTGAAATACCTGACCAAGCAAAAAAGGGTCTGAACAATGCGATCAAGCAATCAAAAGTGAATACAATATTGAACAACGAGACAATAAACTGAAACAAGAGGCCACAAAGTTTTTATTACAAATGGACCAAATAATTTTCTATCAAATACTCACCGCCGTAAGCCTTCATCTCACCTCCTATCATTGCCAAATTTTTCATCGCCTCTTGGTAGACAGGGAAGTTAGCAAATAGCAGGCTCCAAAAATAGGTGGCAGAAGCAAAGTCTAAGGGAAACAGACAGTCCTAAATGTATCTACAAGTGAGAAAGCCTATTAAGTGTTGTCTCCTTTCCTCCCAGGCCCATAACAAAAATACTCAATTATCATTCATACATATCTTTTTCTTTTTTGTTCTGGCATTAAAAATTGTGTAACCTGTAACTAACTTCTGAGACCACACTTAGATTTAGAATGGCTACAAACATGAACACAACAAATCCCAAAACTCCCATTAGAAGTTTATATTTACTACCTTAATTCACCATAATCATTTGTTGGATGTATTAAAACAACTGTCAATAGTTTTCAAAACAACCTTATAAAATTGTGGTAAACCAACATGGCAACATACAATTGTTTGCCATCAAACACCAAAACACTGAGTTGGTGAAAGTAGCTCTACATGGGATTGTGACTCATCAACCATCCATTTACTGGTAATTTGTCAATTTAGTTCACGTGATGGTCAAATAATCTCCTTTTGCAAAATTAAAGGTCTCATGCTGTTAGACCATGTACAGCGGGGTGCTCACGAGCCAGATTTGGCGTGCGAGCGAGCCGAGCACTGTTTCGAGATGTTTGCAGCAGAGGAAGCTCACGAGCCGCTTGAGGGATGGCTGCAAGCGGTGAACCAGCTCGGCCCTTCAATTTTGGCCGAATCGGATGCAAAATGATGGCGTTTTACGGGCTTATTATTCTTTTTCTTTTTCTAAAAATCTGGGACATTGGACTGCTGGTATATGTTTATGCTAGGGAGGAAATAAAGATGAGGGATATTGGGGGGCATTTTTTTGTTGGGGAGGTTTTGGGTGGAAGAAGGAACAACAATGGCCATGGTGGGGAGGAAAGGTGAAGAAGATGAAATACAGCATCGATGAAAGGAAAAGGAAGTCAAATAGCCATGTACTTTTATTACTATATTAATAACATTTTTTAATAAAATTTTTTTTAACGGAAGAGAAAGTAGTTTTTATTGGGAAAGGGAATGACACTTATTTATTTATTTATCTGAAAAGGCCTTGAAGGGGAGGGAGGGGGCATGGGGTTGTTTTTAATTTTGTTATAGTAATTTAATTATTAAATTTTTCAACAAATATATAGATTATTTTTTAATATAAAAAATTGAATTACATACACTAATTCCAGTTTGTGTATTGGTTTTACAAATTATTATGTAGAATTATCTTTTAGAAATTCTTTACCCAAATAATAAAGTAAAATATAAAACTAAAAGTAATTAACTATGTTTGATTGTGAGTCAACGAATAATATTTTAAATAGTGAGCCAAATTAGTGAGCCTTGAATTGGAGAGAGAGAGACTCGTGACCCAAAAAGTTGGTTCAAAAGCTAACGTGGAAATAGTAGGCCCACACTGGTGAACCAAAAATTTGGCTCACCATTGGATATGCTCTTAGAACACACCCTTCCCCTTGGAAACCCAAAAAAACCAAGGAAAAAAAGTTAAAAAGCAGTCAGCCCCAGGCCAAAGTTCAGGCAGCATGTTGTTTTGGTTCGAGCGTAGGCAAGTTGGTGTCAAACCTGAAGATGATATAAGCTTAGTTGGTTTTTTTCTTTCATTTCTTTTAAAAAAATATTTATGAAAGGGGAAGGGGGAAAGCTTTTCCTTTTTTGGGGGGGAGGGGTGTTGTGGGGGAGGGGAATGTCTTTTTTAAGACAATTTCTTATCAATGAAACCAAATGGTAAACCATTTTTTTCTTGTTCTCTTTTTAAGTTTTTTTTTTTGGGGGGGGGGGGGGGGATTGTTAAGTAGTAGCAATGACTTAAGGCAGCCTAGGAATCAGAATTTGTAGATGTCTGCCTTCCATTACGATGGCTTGCCAAAACCATAGCTCAAGGTGGAAGAGTAGCACTTAAATCTCACAAGTTATGAACGCAGGATCATTTGCAGGGAAAAATGGGGAAAAAAAAGGGAATTAAATCAGCATTGATATGCATATAAACTAAGGTACACATCCAGTAACATAAGCTTTTCCTGTAACTCTAATCCTACAAAGTCGAATGTAAGATTATAGAAGACTAAGATACTTGATGTATTAAGAACAAACCTGAGGATCATGACAGCCAAAGCTGGTTTTTGTTTGGAAAGATCCAAAATGATATCTTCCGCCATTTTCTTAGCTTTACCATAAGGATTAATAGGCATCTGAAACAGGACAGAATTAGAGTATGAGGAATGACAAGAGGCACTATATCTTTCCATCAAGATTGACAAGTCAAATGAGGAACAAGCCAGAAATCCTCCAACAAATCTGTCACCTGAGGAGTTTCCTCTGTTATGGGCATCTTCTCTGGCTCACCATATGTCGCGCACGTACTTGAGTATATCAATGTATGCACTCCATGCAATACCATGGCCTTCAACACTACCAGTGTGTTTGAAGTAATATTGTGATAGTATCTGTCCAAGTCCAAGGCCCCCCAACAAAAAAAGGGATAAACAAATAAATAAGTGAATAAATACAAAATCCAAAGAGAGATGCATTGTGCAACAAACTAAAAGCGCTAGAAATGACGAGACGAAGCTCCATACAAATACTATAGCTGGACACAATTTCTAATTGTCAATGCTTCAGACAAACATCAGTACCATCCTCCTAGGAGTTAGGAAAATTAAGGTGTAAGAAGGAGAATTGCAAGGCAAGATTTCTCTTAAAGTTCACAATGATAGCCTCCAAATTGTAACAGTAAGGATAGGTAGTATCTCCAAGGCCAAGGTAAGATGAATTTAGATCCCATCAATAAAGAAGCAAGATAGTTATTAAACATCCTAAGACATACAACCTTCTCCCTCCAAATCCCAGCAATTGTGAAACTTTGTTGAAGTTGCTTCTAGATCTAGGGCCTAGCGGTAACCTCCCTCTTGATATAATTCATTGTTCAGAGGCTTTTAGTTTTAGGACTTTCAATGTGGTCACTAAACTTCTCGCCATCTGGGAGAGCTTGCTTCCCCTTTAAGAGTTTTCTCCTCTCTTTATGCTATATTTTCTTCCCTAGCCATTACAGCAAATTTGTTCAAGGGTCTCTTACTCTCTTCCCCCCCCCCCCCGCCCCCAAAAAAAACAAAAAGAAGAAAAAAATTATTAGTTTGATGGCAGCGATATAACTATCACTGGAGTAAGATTGGTGCCTTCTTTTAGGTTATTTTCGTTTTAACACTCTAAAGTGTACTCGCTTTTAGTCCCCATGGGATTATATCAGGAAGCAATATTGTCACTCAATTTTCATACCGTATTAGAAGAAATCCAATGTACCGCTGAGGGCTGCGAGGATCTCAGCACTAAGAGACAGAAATTATACCATCCACATGTTTATATAGAGCGCACTACATATCTAACAACTGCTGGCTCCTTACTGAGGCCATTGATATTAAGCACCACAGAAATGCTGAAGTTGTGTAATTAGGCACACAGCATGTGCAATGACATAAAGCCAGCACATTAGTTTGGCACTCCTATAACTACTAATAATTTGGTACCTTTTGATCTCAAGCAAAAGTTGGCTATTTTATAATCTATTTTAAAACATCAGTGATTTCTTGTATGCCAGGTCAAGGTGATACCCCCCCCCCCCCGGGGGGCGGGCGGCCCTGCTTGGGGCATACTCATCAACACAGAACAAAATATAAGCACCCAACTAAGATGAATCCTAAGTTTCCCCTAAGCAAACATCTCTCTGCACCTACAATGTCAATTCAAAGTTAAAAAGACCCTGTGAAAACTATTATTCACCCTTCCAACAATGGTCAATTGTTTAGCAAGTACACCTCAAATCTACAGAGATCCAGACAACTATTATTCACCCTCCCAACAATGGTCAGCCAGTTCTCATTTCCAATTTCCACACTAGAAAACAAACATAAGATGTCAATTGAGCCCCAATCAGGCTTCCTTGAAAAAGAGTTTTACATTGTCTTGGAAAATTTGCATTTACTGTGCATGACATTCATGATGCAGGATAGTACGAATCACTTATCAGTACTCCACTGAAAAATCACCTATAAACATTAAAAGAGAATAATGGAAAAAGGTGTAACCTGAGAGGGTCAAGCGTGCTTTCGCCAACATATGCCACTGCAGCGAAATGCATGACCGCATCAAATGCATTTTCAGAGAAAATTCTGTTTACCTAACATTTACATTTAGGAAAAATTGAAAGATGTACTTCTTTTCAAACAATAATTGTACATGCATCACAAAAGTGCTGGAATTTGCAAATGTGAAAAAGCAGCACAGCCGCATGAACACACATATGTGTGAAGATGCCATTTACTGCAAAGATACTTGAAGTCTTAAGGACAAAGTGCCAAAGCAGATCAAGGTTTCCAAGTCAAACTTTCTTCTAGCATGTACAAGGGAAGAAAATAAGTAGAACTGTAAGGCATACAAATCTGGTAATCTTTGAACTGCTAGTTTACTACAATAAGGATACAGCAGCTCCATCGCCCAAATCAGCATATATAAACTGCAGTCTTCCAGGTTCTGGAAAAAGCTGTTGCAAAATCTTAACAGCAGCTAGATTTCCACGAGAAAGATTGTCCTGTTACATAAGAAAGAACGTATATGTGAAAATCCAAAAACCTAAACCGATGACTGATTAAAAAGCTGGGAAGCACATCATACCACAATAGTCACACGGTATGAGTCCTTCAAAAGCCTTAATGCTGCATGCGAACCAATATAGCCAGCTCCTCCAGTGACCAAAACGTGAGTTACACCAGGTTCATGGTGGGAAAACTGAATGAATGATTTGGAAACAAATACAATAAGGACAAATGAATAAACATAAATGTATTGCTGCAATGCAGAAGGATCCAAACTCAGAAAATAAGGGCACCAAAAGCTCCAGAAATCCTCAAAATATATGCATACATCCCAGAGACCTCTTCAAAGAAGGGAGAGCAACAACAAGAGGAAAGAAGCAGACCCCATTTGGATAACAGAAACCCCCCCAAAAAAAAAAAGCACAGAAAAGGTTATATAGCTCTGATAAAAGGATCTGAGGCCAGCATCTCAAAATTTCATCAATAGGATCATAAAAACCGCATACAAAACGTACAATTCCAAGTGATGAAAAGCTCATGAAGCACTCATTTACAGTTTCAAAATTTGAAACCAGTGACATACTACGTACATGGACATAAATGACCAGGTAGTGAACTCACCTGGGTCGGAGTGTTGAAAGTTGGAGACTGCTTCATCATAACAAGGCAAAATGTAACTAAGCCAGCAGCAACAAGAACTTTTCCTATAGCATTGCCCTTCTTCTTTGGATCACTGTAATCCATGCCTTCTTTCCCTAAGAAAAAATAAAAAAGACATCAAGGATCAGGACAAACACTGTAAAGATACTCATGCAGTCATTTCTCCTTTCACAGTTTCTGTAAGCACATAAAGTTATTTGTACATTTCCATATAATTTTAACCCAATCACCAACAAATAAAACATGCTGTAGTGGATATACACACAAAGGAAGAACAATGTGGAAATATTCAAGTCCACTGCTCTTCCAGTGCAGCCACTTCAACCAGAGACTTCATTTTCTTATTTTTCTTTTTTTTTTTGGGGGGGGGGGGGGGGGGGGGGTGAGCACTACAACAGTGCCTATTCTAGGATCAATCTTTTAAGGAAGCCAACAGCTTCTTTCTCAGCTAAAACTTACATTCCCACAAGACAGGAGCGAAACCATTAACAATAATAGTTTGCAAGCAGATACAATGCAAAAATGAAGAAAGCTTCATAAACGAAGTTAAGTATAACGTTGCAAGAAAACCCACCTGCTAGGGGCAGAGATCTACAGTTTCTGGACTGTGTTCTTATTCTGGTGAAATTCAGCATCTCAATACTTTACACTTCAAGACTCCAAAATCAATCAAAGCTCAAATAACCTAGACCACTAACGAGCCAAAATAAGTGAGACACAATCAGTATGCTATGATTAGAAACTGCAAAATCTTCACCAACCTCGTGCTGACCCACATAAATTAATAATTTAAACCCCAAAAATATATATATTAAAAGATCAAAAATTTCCCGTACGTTGATCCGTAAGTTCCGCAATTGGATTCAAAATCAAAATCAAAGCTACCAATCCTAGTAAATCAACTTCGGCACTGACCAAGCAGAACCAGAGGATCAGCAAAAACATCATGCGATCCCCATTTAAAAAAGAAAAATTATCAAGAATTTTCAAATCGAATTTGAGATGCAAAACCTACCACAATCTAACATCCTTTTTCCCCTTCTCTCTTTTTTCCCTCCTCAGCAATTCAAATCACGCGGAAACCAGAAAAAACAAGAAGAAATCATACCTGAAACATGGGTAGCATCCAGAAATCAATAAGCAGAAACAGAAAATCCCAAAGAACCAAGAACGCAGCAAGAGCAAGAGAGGAAATAGTACGCAGACGCCTTGAATTTTAAATATCCCAGAAAAGGTTTAAGGAACCCATCAAACTAAGTTCATGGAAAAGTGAATCTTACCCCAAAAAACCCACAAAAAAGTCTAGATTTTTGGATGACATTGACTTATGAGGCGAGCAATGTTTGAATAGTCAATGAGCAGTGACAGAGAGAGAGAGAGAGAATTCGTAAATGGGATTTGGGATAGAAGGAAATGCCAAGAAAGAGAAGAGGACAATGATGGATGGGGAAGCAAAAATGCGAAAGAGATTGAGGGTTTAAAGAGGAAATGCAAAAGAAATGAGAGAGAGAGAGAGAGAAAGAGATGGGCAATGGTTGTTGTTATGGGGTGGGAGTCTACGAGGTAGGTGGTGGCGGTGGTGAAGTTCCTGCAAGAACGAATACAACTATACAAGTGCAGCCAGCTGATCAACCTATAAATTATAAATTATAAAAGCCGGACTCGCACGGTCGCAGGTGACCAGATTTCACCTGTACTCTCATGTCTCGTACTGTTTTTTTTTTTTTTTTTTTTCCTTTTTTTGAGAGGGGGTGGGGGGCAGGATGTCCCATGGTTAGTGTGACAACGCCACCCAAGACACAAAGGCAGTTGGGAAACAGTTTGAAATATAGGACCCTTCTTCCTTTTATTTTTTCCATTTTCATTTACACATTGTTTAGATATAAAAAAGAGAGGGGAGGAAAAGGGGAAAAGGAGGGAAGGGAGCGAATAGGGAAGTAAATAGTTTTATTTTATTTGGATCTAAAGTGAAGGAGGACGAAGGTTATTTGAAATTATGATGTTTGGAGTAAAAACAAGAGATGACATAAGGGGTAGGATAGGGTGTTTTATTATTATTATTGTCACTCCCCTTCTCCTCCCTTCCATTCTCCCTCAATTTGGAGGAAAATTAAAAAATGAAATTAGTGAAGGTCAATAGAAGTTAAAGATTTCTTCTTTTTTTGGTCATTTTTTCCCAAATAAGGGAAAGAGGGGTTAATTAAGAGCATTCTCACCTCAAGTTCTAAATTTTGAAACTCCATCATGCCACATTAATAAAAAATTTACTTTTTAGAACTCAAAATCCTTCACTTCTCCAACCAATGAAACTCCAATTTGAATAACTTAATAAAATATTTATCATGGAACCACCCCATAATATACAATCTTTTTTAAAAAATCACCTAAATAATATTTTTTTAAAGAAAAACAAAAAAAAGTACAAAAGGACAAGAAAATGTGGAACGAATGGAGGAATGTGCTGCAGTTCCTCCACGCGGATAGGCATGCATTCTGCCATGACTGGAAAGAGCACATGCCATTTTTTTAGAACATGGGCCCCACTCTTTGGAATGCATGGCAAGGGTTGCGAGTGGTAAAGCCTCCTTTCCCTCCCCTTCTCCTCCCTTCACCGCCTGTAACCAATCCAAACATATTGTTAAAGATTTTTTTTCAGTATGTGCACTTCATCGGTAACATATTGTTTAAGACTTCTTACTACTCCTTACTGTTGTTTACTACTTAGTATCACTATCTACCATTCTTTTAGATACATTTTTTTAAAAAAAATTCATGCTATATTTAGGGCATGTTACTTTCATGTTAACATATCGCTTAAGACTCCTTACAAGGATTAAAGAAAAAACAATAACAATATTAGATGTCTCTTCTCGTAAGAGTACGTCTAACTATATTCTCTGCTAAGATTGATGTAAGAGTTGGCGAGAAGCATAAATCAGTTAAGAATGAATTAGTAATATAGTGC
>JAKOGI010001127.1:162500-242500 GCA_029747015.1 Carnegiea gigantea
AGTATGAATGTTGTAATCATGGGCATAATGATTAAGGTTTTGATGGAAGTTGGTATATAGGAGCGTGTTAAAGCCAAAAGTGTTTATTTGCTTAATCAAAGAGCCACGCTAGGGTATGCATAACGAAAAATGTCCTGAGGTTGTTGGAATAGAAAAGAGTGGTTATGAGCATAACGAACTCTCAAAGAACCTAGAGAAGAAGTTAGTTAATCAAGAAAGATTTAGGAGGAATTAGTAATGTGGTTTTGTAATATTTCCTTAGATGATGAAATACAAAGAATGGGGTGAAATTAATAATCCTTCAATTTTACAGGGCTTTGGTGACTCAAGTTAGGTTTTCCCTAGCCCTCAAAGGTGGTGTGCGAGTTAAGAAAAGAAAGTAAGACATCCTTGCGGATATAGTAGTGGGAAAGAACTTGTTAGGCTAATTGAGGGTTACAAATATATCTTTTTTCCAATTTAGTTCTCTTCTTTTAATGATGGTGATGCAATACCCTAATATTACACAACCACCCCAAAAAGGAGCAATCTCGATTAAATGTACATAATCCTGAACCACCAAAAAGAAAGGTGTTATAACCACTAAGTTCACTAACACCTTATTACACAACCCTCCAAATATTATTAAAATTAACTTATTCAATTAGAAGCACTTTTCATTAAATAGTCCATTTTTGAACAAAAATTAGAGGGTCTCCCAACCATCAAATGAGTCAAGGTAAACTGTTAGATAACGGAGAGCATCATACAATAATTAGTGACTCTCAGGTACCCTAAGTTTTAAGATAACTATTTTTAGGTCTATGTTTTTTAAACTAATTCTAGGGCACCTTATGTTTCCAGACGATAGATTCTTGGGTCCTTTTCATTATTATTTTGTCCCAAAACTTTCAAAAATTTTCAACTTTGGTGTAAATGGGGTTCAAAATGCAAATACTTAAACGTATTAGGCTTTTTTTAGAAAACAAAGCTTATATTAACAATTGAACTTCTTATAATGACTTCAGTAGTACTATTTATCACAATCTACTACTTATATTATAAATATTATATTTTCTATGATTAGAATCCCACCATGCTTAGCAAAATAATTAAAGCTTAA
The DNA here is from genome assembly GCA_029747015.1 of Carnegiea gigantea. Lineage (NCBI taxonomy): Eukaryota > Viridiplantae > Streptophyta > Magnoliopsida > Caryophyllales > Cactaceae > Carnegiea > Carnegiea gigantea. The sequence continues at coordinate 163,603 of JAKOGI010001127.1, forward strand.
TTAGGAAATTTTGACCATTACCTAAACTTAGTCGGTGTTGGACCTGGGCGTTCCTCTAACTTTCAATTTACAAAGATTACTAATCTCAACCGCACATTTCTTAGATCAGGGACAGTATAGATCCGTTTTGTTTCCTATGTTGGACTGCAGTCACTAATCAAGTGTTTTATAGTTTAAGGGATATTGGAACTTTAATCAAGAAATTATAAAATTTAAGACCTAATGTTCGATTGAATAATGTTCTCTACAAGGGAACTTCTTTTATTGAAAGCTTGAAAGTGGAAATATTACAACGGAAAGATTGAAGAGGGACGTAAGCTATTAAGATCATCAGAGATGCTTGCTCATAGAGAAATGGAGAATCCTGACTTCTCTTTTATTCAAGTATGCTCAAATGACCATGTCCCTTATTAGCACTTAGCCTCTGCTTTTGTATAAGAGATGGACTATATAGGATGCCCTAATGACTATAATACATATTGATATTTTTACATAACTACAACTATCCTCACAGGGCTACATTAGACAATATTATTTTACTGACTTGACACTTGATAAAATAGTACAATAATAGAGTAACAACTTTTCAAATCCTTTAATACTGATAAGACTAGTCATCCATATTGAGATTCTGCAAGCCTTCATCTCTAATAATATCTTCTAGTCCATTAATATCCAGATAATCATCAAAATCTTCATCAAGTTGAAGATGTTCTACATCCCTTTTTTCAAATAATTCGTGAAGATATATTTCTTTCTTTTTTCAAATAAGAATTTTCCAGCTCCAACATGAAAGAGATAATCAAAGATGTCTTCTGAAGGAGCTCCTTCTACCTTTATATATTTGCTGAGATCATTATGATAAAGGAAAGTATTGTTCCCACAATGCATTAGTGATCTTCCTTATTCAATTAATGCCCACATTTGATGATAAACATTGTAAAAATCAATGACTCTTGTTAAAGCATAATTACTAACTACTTCTTATTGTTCTGGGAACCATTCTTGTCGTTGATTGTTGTGATCATCTAAATCAATTTGTTGAACAAGATAATTGGCAGATTTGGGTTTTTCATTTTCATATTCAGTTATTGTGGAATGTACCTCGACATAAAGGCTTCTAATATATAAAATTTTTGTTAGAACATCAGGAGATATGAGAATCCAATGGATCCTTTTAAACATGCACTATTGGAACTTAGTTAGTTTTGAGAAGAATGGGTACTTTGGATATAGGATTTCCATGAGATAAGTCACCACTCCATATTCCTCGGCTTTCATGATTGAGTCATCTGGAAAGATTGAATTTGCTGGGACTCTAACACACCAACTCCAGATCTATTAGGAAAGAAGATCGTAGTACTCCATGACTCCCAAATATCATAAGAATAATTATGATAGCAATCAATACAGGCTGCATACCAGTCGTTGAATCATTTTTCTTAAACATGAGAACTAATTTTTCCCTGAATATCATAAGGGCACCTTAGGTAATTCATTTGTAACTCTAAAAGGTTTGTGCTATGTGACCTCTTTTTTTATAAAATTCTAAAATATCTATAAGGATTCTACTAGAAGGAGAGACCCGTTCTAGCAGTAGTAGATTTCATTTTGGATTTCCTCTTCTTCCGAAATGAGTTCTTCTTTGATGATCAACATTAAGGAGTTCTCGAGTTAAACTATCTGCCGAAGAGTAATTTGATCCCTATATATGTTCAATAAAGAAAGAAAATTGGTTAAGTCATAATTACCAACGTAGGAGTCTCCCTTACACTTGCATGTTTGATAAATTTCTTTTCATGAAACCAAGTGTTCTTTTACAATAAGTTCAAATTAGAAAAGATTTTGGGCTAAAAAGATTAAGAACTTTTTGATCCCCCTTATGACCTTAAAGATTTCTTTTTTCATTGTGGGATAGTTGCACTTGCTTTATTAGAAGTTGCATTACAATATTTTTAGAATTTTTCTCCTTCTTTGATTTTAGTACTATACTCCAGTGCTCATTGCTAACATCTGTCTCAAGAATTAAATCTTCTCATTCGTTAGGCAAATTAAGAACATGAAGATTATTGCACATCTTTTTGAACTTCTGAACAATCTTTGAATAGTTAGGGGTCTATGTCCAACTTACATCTTTCTTGAGTTTCTGCTGCAATGGTTTTCTTAATTTAGCTAGATCTTTAATGGAATTTGAAGCATAGGTAAGATATTCAAGAAATCTTTCTGGCTGTTTCCTACCTTTAATGTTTTCAGGGAAATTTTCTATTTTTTTCAGAATATGCCTTTGTAGAATAATTTATCCAACTTTTATCGCTAGACGTAAAATCTCAATTTCTTATTTAACATAAATGCACTTGTTCTTACCAAGGATAATACCATGATCAATACATCTTTAAGTGATAGCTAGGACATAATCTTTGTGTTGCTGTAGGATCTTAGAAAAGACAAGGATATCATCGATGTAGACTAAACAACAGTGATTTAGGTCTTTGAAGATGTTATCCATTCTTCTTTGAAGTATTCTGGGTTCATTTTCAAGACCAAATGGCACCACTATCTACTCATAATGTCCCCGTGTAGTACTGAACGTAGTCAAGGGAATGCTTTCTTCATCTATTCCATATGCCAATATCCGCTTTTGCAATCCATTTTTTAGAACCAAGAAGTTCCTTGAATTCTCTTGAAAAGGACTATTTTGTTAGGAATATAATAACTATTAAAGACTTTATTATCATTAAGCTTTTTGTAGGCGATTATCGTTCTATCTTTTCCTCTTTTTTCTTCAGCATGATTTCTTGTCATAAAAGCGGGACTGGTGTGGGGACTCTTGCTATTTTTGATTAACCCTTTCTCTAATAGCTCTTTGATTTGCTTATCAAACTCATGATATCCTGGTGTGTATACACCATTTGTTTGATTCAGATAATAGTGTTGGGATTATATAAAGTAATCTTTTCAAATATCTTATCTTTATACTAAAATTTTAAAGGACTATCATAGTATAGTTCTTTACATTATTGTTTTTGTTGTTCAGTAATCTACTCTTTAATAGATAACTCAAGATTGTTAGTACTATTTCATGTTATACAGCTATTACCTTCTCACCACGATAGCTACGCGTAAATTCAATTTTCTGATGAGTATAAGCCGTACTTAATTGTTTAATAGGAACTAACTGACCATTAATTGTAAGTATAATTTGGTTTATGGTCTGTATGTATGGAGAATATAGTCTTTGAAAATTATTTTCAATAATCATATCATGACAAAGTTGATCAGTAGCCCCTAGGATTGGTATAATGCATTGGACTCCTCATACTTCTATCGATAACCCTTCAGTAGCCTCCTTATGGCTCATTATGCTAGTGTCAACTATTGTTACTTATAAAGATTCTTGGCTTTTTTCCACATAATTTTTGAAAATAAAGATCTTTCTTCAAAACAAACAAAACAACCACTATCTATATAGGTACATAGTTCATATTTATTACATCTCTCTAAACATACATTTATTGGGACATAGATGCTATTAGAATTTGTGCTAGTAATCTCATAGCACATCTTCATAGTCATATTTTTGACTAATTCATCCTCATGGATTTGCTCACTAATAGTTCTTGTTTTATATACAATGATTTTCCTATTTATGCTCATACTTCGGTCTGCACTATATCTTATGAATTCAAAACTTATTGTACTCATTTCACTGGTCATGCTAATTGTATCATCTTCTTTTAGTTCTTCTTTAGCTGATGAAGACCGTTCTCCTCATTCTGATCTTGCACTTATACTTCTTAATAATTGCAGTTTAATGGTAATTTTACCATTCTCATTAGTTTTTATCGCATTTTTTTTATTGATTTTCATAGGATTGGCAAAGTTAGATATCTATGACCTATCAATTTTAATATATGCGGGTTGGACTTTATCCTTTGAATTTTCTGGATTGGAGTAGGACTCTCCAATTTTTTTGTCTTTATCATTGTTACCTTAGTCTTAGGATCTGTAGTATTATCTAATTTGAAAATAATTTTAATTTCTAAAATATCCTCAATGGGTGACCTCCTCTTTTCATATCTATTTCAACTATTTTTATCTTAAGACATAGGAAGGTTTTAGCAAACTCATCTTTTAGACTCACATAATATATAGGTCGCTAATTTAATCCTACTGATCTATTATATAAATTAGTCTTAATTCCTGTGATAATTCGATTATTAAATTTGGTATGCTTGATATCACAAAGTAGAGCATAAAGATCAATATCTTTACCATAATACTATAATGGAGTAATTTCAACTTAGACACTTCCAATGTGAATATATCTATACTTTCTATTTGTTACACTTAAGGATATTTTCCCAATAATGAGATTAACTTAATAACTTCTCCCATATCATACTCACTATCTTTTATTTCTAAATCTCCTTCCATCATTTTGCATACATACCTATTCTTTAATTGAAAGATTAATTTTTTATTGATCATGTCTTTCTGAATTATAGGAAGAACCCAATCTCCTTTCACATCCTCATTCTCATTATCTATAATCAATTCTTATCCCTGAAGGTCACCCAGACTAATTGAGCAACTTTTCATCATATGACTAGTTTCTTCATAATCATTTTCTTCATATTCATCTTCTAGTATAATCTCAATAATTTTCTTATTGTTTTTTAGGGCTAGATCTAATGCTTCATCCTCTTTAAGTTCAAAACAGTCCAGAATTTTCAAGGTTTCAATAAACTTGTTGTTCTTGCTATTTTTGCATTAGTTTACATAATGAGCCACTTCTCCGCATGCCCAACATTTATAGTTGTTTTTCCCAGCAGGACAAGCGGCTTTTCTATATAATTTTCATTTTTTAGCGCTTGGTTTATTATAATATTTTTTTTTTATATTTATCTCCCCCTTGCTGATTAAGGCTCTTTTTCTTATAAAGTTTTCTTTTTCTTCTCCTTTCAGGTGCCTTTCCCTATTGGCGAGGAGAATCCGAACAAGCTAAAAATTGTTTCTTCATTTTCTTTTACTTTTGAAAATCAAGGCAATGATCATTGACTCATTTTCTTAAATAAGAAATTCTTCAACCAAGAGTATCAATGACATTTCAAGCCAGGCAATGTACTTTTCATTAATTATAGAACTTATTGGATGTGGCAGTATGGCATAAAACATACAACATTAATTTTATTATGCCCAATTTTATAATAATATTGATTGAATTCAGCAATATACTTTTTCAAATATCTCATATCCCATAATTCTATATTATTAATCTTTCTTTGCCATTCTCTAACTTTTTCTTCAAAATCAAGTTTAGATCTAGTAAACTCAGTTTTGATTTCCTTACATAAATTTTTGAACATTGTAGGTGGTGTTTCTACCATTGTTAATGCATTTTTACAATCTTCATTTAATGAATCATACCAGCTAGTTACAGTGCCCGAAAAACTATGTTTGATGTAGTTTAAGAAATTTCCAGCAATCTATGTAATATTTAAGTTTAGGACACTATTTTTACCTTTTTTTCAATACTCAAATATTTCTTCTCTCACAAGCTCCACCCATGTTTAAAATGTGTCCTGTTTGGCTAATTGGGATAAGACCAATCTTTTCAAAGGTTGCGGGTTTCCTTGGGATAAACCCAAAGAAAAAATTAGTCATACGTCCTACTGAAATGTGTCTAGGTCTCATAAAATGGGTATTTCTTCTGGAAGGTTCACCAAAATTCTTCAGGTTTACGAACAGCGCTGTTAACTAGATTGGACTCAATTTCATCTATGTTAAGTTCTTCTCCAATCCCATTGATTTCGTCGTCAAGTACCATTTTTTTCATATTTTTTATCCAATTTCTTTTTAAGTTCTTCTAAAGGTACAAATTAAAATTTTGTAACTTAATTAGGTTTATCTGCTGATATATTTCTTCTTCTAACTGGACATTATTTATCTCCTCATTATGATAAGATAATATATCTTATTTATCAACTATTGGACCCATAATTTTGTTTAATTCTTCTGAATTTTGTTCTTTATCAAATATATTCTGTAATTCTTCAAGGTTAAACTGCTTATACTCCATTCTCTTCTTCTTTTTCCTTCCTTTTCAGATTATTTTTTGGTTGACTTTACTCCTACTTCTTTTTAGATTTTTATATCATGCAAAGGAAATAGATTTTTGTTTTTTGGGTTTTGAAAATGATATTCATGCTAAAATGGAATACTAATACTTACAGTAGATTTTCCACTATATCTAATCTCATTGACTAAAAAAAGACGAATTATAGATAATTGATTTTGAATCTCCTTAATTTCAGTCTTAATTTTTGCTAATTCCGTTTGTAATTTTAAAACTATATCAATGATATAATTTAATTGCGGTGCTACTAAAGTGGTTCTTTCTGGTGAATGAACAATATGTGAATAATTAGGAGTAGAGCAAGTAGGTGATGATTCAAGCATTAAACACAGTTAACTAGCTTAATTAATTATTAATTAGCTTAATAATCTTAATTATGTTTGATCATGTGGCTCTGGTACCAACTGAAATGGGATCCCAAATAGTGCTTATGAGAGAAATTATACATGCACAAAATAAAATTTTTTGAAAGTAAGTTTAAGGATTGGGGTAATATATGCAAATATGGAAAGTTATGGGCAATATTTATGAACTAAAATGGTAGCTTAGACTTGAAAATAGTGTTGCATAAAATTTTGAGGGTCCTTTCTGTTAGTTAGCTCATAAGTCAAGTTACCTTATAATTAGTTTTTAAAAACGAGGGTCCTCAAAATAGTTTACATAAAAATGGACATACCTTTGTGTAATTCATTGCATCATACGAGGTTTGTTTATTGCCTATGCCTTTACAAATTCACATTTCTTTTATTTAAGTGATTAAATATGACACCTCCTTTATGGCAATATTTTTATTTAGTTCGCCTCTCCACACCGAGGACCGGTCAAAATTGTATGTAAGCGAATATCAAAGCAATTACAATTTAAACCTGACTAGTGTCAACCAGCTTCGACCGACCAAACTCCTCGATTGGTCTGAGTATGCACATATGAAGGGAGATGACCCCCCATGGTCGTAATTATCCTTAATAAGGGCTCAATCAGATATAATTCATTATATCATCTTTCTTGGTTATTTCGAAATAAAATGAATTGAAATGCTCGTAGTCACTAAACTCTCAAAATTGTTTTTACTATATAGGGGTGAATGTACTGGGCTTTGCTCCTTTTGTTTTTTATTGTTTGCCTTGCTTTATTTTTCTAGGTAAGGTGTCTGCATCCGTCAAAGTTGAAGGGAACAAAAAGTGATGTGTGGGTCAATGCGAACTCGAGTCAGGGAATGCAGAGGCTTACAATGGCGGTCTAGTCTAAAAGCAAGGCCTTCTAGTGTCTAAGTAGTAATAAGCATATGAAACATTCTAAGTGTGTGCTACTTCATTTGAACTTATTTTGAACTTAAGCATGACTTTTTGGTAAACGTGGTATGTAAGTAGACCTAATACCACAACATGTCTAGTGACTGGATGGTCTCATTTGACGGACACTTGGTGTTTTTTTTTTTTTTTGCCTGGCCTTTGAGGGACGACGATAACATTTCAACCTTTTTTTCGCTACGTGTAAACCTAGCTAGTTATTTAATTAGGACTAACCTAGAGGTGATAAGGCTTAGTGTGTTACATAGTTAGACTTTGAAGGATTGGTCACTTTTGGGATGAGGGCAATGACGGTACGATTAATTTCCTTTAGGATTGTACCCTTCTTAAATAATTCAATTACACAATTAAAAGATCGTTTTTGAGAATATGCCAATAGTTCTTAACAAATCCTACTCCAAAAACATATGGACCTGAGGTTTTATTACAGTCTATAGTAAAGAGCGCAATTTTTCACTTCTTTCAAGTTTGGAAGTTTAGCGAGTTCATGGTTATCAAGGTCTGATATTATATTAGGCAGCCTTATATCATTGATTATTCTACTCATGTTATGAGCATATCTAAACTTTTGGGTATAGTTAGTGATGAATTTTTCAAAGATCTTTTTTTATCATCAATCCAAATGCACATTCATCTTTAATCTTCACAACAATTTTTGTCTTCTAGAATTTGCTCCAATTTGAAAGGAAAAAAATTATCATTCACTACCCATTCTTTCTGAGCCTTGTTACCCTAGTTTTCTAATTGAATAGAAGGAGTTTCTCTCTTTGCTTTAGAAGATGATGCATCCATGAATTAAGCATATGGCTATTGGGATTTTTTAATAGCTTTTCTTCCACATAAGCAAATTTTTGAACATTTTTAGCCAGTTTGTCATATGCATTGCCAAGGAACTTTTGGGACCATTTTTGAGCTTACGCTTAATTTTGAACATGTTAATTCCTCTCTAACTAATGTTTCAAGACTTAGAAACTATAGTGTTGACATTCTGTTACTTACTCCAGAAGTTCTGGAATCTAAATGGGAAATCCTTACTTCTTGAATGTTGAAAATAGGTTGAAACAATAATGGGGCAATAGTCTAAACATGTAAAACTATCATGCATTTCATAAGCATTAGGATAGACATCAGCCTAGTCGTTTCTTACTATAACTTTATCCAATCTTTCACAGACCAATTGTGCATGTAGCCGTTTCCAAGTGAATAGATTGTCTGTCACTTGGAAGCCTTTAGCAGTGATATTAGAGAGAAAACTATTGAGCCGCTGAAATCTATTGTCATTTGAGGCTGGGCCACTGAATTTTCCATTCGAACAAGCTATTTCATTGAAGTCTCCTATTAAACACTATGAAATGTCTATAATGGTGTGCATTTGGGATGAGTGCACTTAAAATTCATTCTTGTCTCTATTCTGTGCTAGTGCATGCGTAGATTCCTAAGATAATCGAGTTTTTTGCATTTTTTGTGTCATGAACCATCATGTGATTTACTATTGGTTCCTTTAATAAGACTGACACATGTATATTCTATAAGACTACTATTCCCCCAGAACGATTAACAAGGGGGACAAAATCAAAGTGTTCAAAACCCACATGTGGAAGGATTCTATGAATGTTATTATCATTAACCAACATTTCCAGACGAAAGATTAAATGAGGCTTATGCATTCTAGATAAGAATTTTACTTCGAGTAATGCTTGTGATCTTTTAAGCCCTTGAGGGTTCTAATAGATGATCTTCATTCGTGATTTTTAAAGAAGGGACCTTTAGGGAAGGAATTTTAGTGTAGACTCTTGAAGCAACATTCTAGGGGGTGTTAATTGAAATTAAACTAGACCTGACCAATGGGCCCTGCCTAACCCGACCCTAAAAATTGAGGATCAGGGTCAGCTTTTTTTGTGTCTGGTCCAGCCTGCCCCGACCCTCAAATTGAGGGTACTCGACTATGATGAAAAGCGGGTGTGCACAGAGGTTTTGGCCATCTAACCTGGCCCGCTGACCCTCATTTTTTTTAAAAAAACTAAAATCTAAAATCAAAACAAAATACTCTAGGTTTCGTTTGTTGAAGACCTTTTCGCTTTCTACTTTCTCGCCTCATCTTAGCCTCCCCCCTCTCATTCTCTTTTTTAAATATCACTAACTCTTAGCCTTTAAACACTCCCTTTTTGATATTTGGAGTTGTCGTTTTAGTGAACTAATCATTTTGATCATTAAATTACGTATTAGAATGTTTGTAAGTACGATACCTTTAACTGGAACATTATCCTATCCCTTGGACTATTGTCTAGTGTGATGTTTAGTGTTGAACTTTATAATAAAAATTAAACATAGTGAAAATCTCATTTTCTATATAAGGAAGGTTTGAGAGTCGGATCTAACATGATGACTCGCGGGTACTCGCAAGGTTAGGGCCAGGGTCAAGGGTATGCCGACCTACATGATGGTCGGGTGGAGTTAGGGTTGAGAGAACCATGTTCGTGGACCCTCATGACCCAACCCTCAGCCTGCTCCGATCCTCAATTTGATCAAATCTAAATTGAACCAACATATCACCAGGTGACCAAAAAAATAGGTAATCAGCTCAAAGCCTTAAATAACCATGAACTAAGCCTGAGGACGATCTGTAATATAGCCCTGGAAGTGGTGATTGATGTAAATTCAACCATCCCCTCTTTCCCAACTAAGCAATATAACATAACCATCATTACGTAATCAGGACAGTGAAATATAAGCCTAACAAATAATATATTCCTTTAAAAACTTAGCCAAAGAAATAAGATTATAATATAAAAGAAGAAAGCTTCGAGTGTCCATTTGCAACTCCACCATGGTAAGGTAGCACAATCTGAATTTCTGTAGCCTTTGTCTCCTACTACTACGAGGCAACGAGCGCTTTCAAAATAGTCCCTAACCAAGCTACAGAACAATCCTGGCTAGGGTCATTGTATTTTGAAGGCGTGATTTACATTCATAAGAATGATTGCTTGTTTGTTGCCCATCAAACATCAATATGATCTTGAAAATAGTGAAGTTGGACAATATCGTGATTATGACTACCCCATGAATGTGGCTTGTTGAATCCAAGTGATTAAGAAAATAAATTAATAAGACAACATGTATGCAAAAAAAACATCTCTCTCATGTTGCTCAGCATTCAATTCTAAGCATAGCGATATAAACAGAGGAATTTGTCTAGGCCCTAAGGCAGTCTGAGTAAACACCTTAGAAATGCAAACGAGATTAATCCCATCGTGCATTTGTCACATCGTACCAAATTCAATAGTAAATATCAAACCCATAATACTAGTATTACACTTAGAGAATTGTAGCTTTAGTTTAGTGATGAGAGAGGTTAGCATGTCATAAATAACCACATAATGCCTGAATACACAAAAATGTTGAGATAAACAGTGAGTGTGATGAGTTAAATGACTAAATTGAATGAGCTGAAAACTTATATTAGGTGAGATAGAAATTCGAGGACAAGAAGTAAATAATAGTAATAAAGTAGTCAGTATTGTAATGAACAAAGTATTATATATTGCTAAAAGAGTCTCAAAAATGTAGGCTTTCAATATTAACACATGCTATGGTAGGGGACTATACCACGGAGCAAATATTAAAGATTGCTCACCATGAGAAGGAGCAACACTAGTAGTATTAAGCTCTAGCATTATCTAACAAAAATACCAAAGCACGAGCTAAGGACAAGAAATAATGATGTAGTCTGCACAGGGGGCGTGGGTTCGTGATGCCTAAGTGGGAGCCACAAGAATGAGTTGTTTTCATCACTATGAGAAGCAGATAAGTGATACAGCGAAAGCAACACCTTTGTAACATAGAGGAGGTGTTGTCTAACATAGCTTAACCAAAGACCAACCTATTAAGAGATGTTGCAACATCAATAAGTTTCAATTTTCTCTTAGAGTTCAATACTTGAAAACACCACGTCAATACTATATGCATAATTTTGAGTCAGTCAAGAGTCCGTGAAAATAACCTTAGTGAGGAATAGTTAGAGTTATCATAACAAATAAGGGTAGCCCTCAAATCCAATTCCACACTAAATGTGCAATCAGTAAAATAAGCAAACAACTTAACCATCAGAACACTTCTCATATAAAAATTAATCATTAATTTTCAATACATTAGTGCTTCACTAATTTTCCGCATAGTATGGAAGTAGGTCAATCTCAAAATAGATAGGAGACAAATTTCAAGATAAATAGAGCATGCACACATGGATCATTAATATCATTCATCTAACAACAGGTTGAACACTCAGTAAATTCTAAGAGAGATTTCCATCCATAAAAGATAAGGGCAAGTGCTTTCCAATTAACCTATAAAAGGAAAAGATTCCACCTAAACCACTTCAGATGAAGCACAAGCATTGAGAAGGAAAATGAAATAAAAGAACCTAGGTCCATCTCTAATTCCAACCCAAATAACCAGTGATAGAAATTAATCAATCCATCAAGGCAGGACATGCAATAGAAATTGGGCAATAATTCAAAGGACAAGGGACGGGGATAGGAGGAGAGAGGGAAAAGAAAGGGATGGAGACCATACCTTTGGTGGAGCCATATCAACCAATAGCTAAAACAAACAAGACTTGATCACCTAAAGAGTTGCTAAAGATTTAAAGAATGAAAATTATATTTCCTAATTTTTGGTAGGGAGCTATTTGATGCATCATTAGCTTTTCCGATAAATGGACTTGTCACATATATCTCATGGGTTCTATCAAAAAGTAAAATAATCAGTTGATTTGTTGTGTTCTTTAATTCTTTGTTTAGACCTTGAAAAATTTGGTGGAAAGAAAAAAATTTGAGAAAATTACTTTTTTTTCTTATATTTGGTTTAGAGAAAATCACAAAAAAAAAAATGGAGGAAAGTTAGGTGGAAAAATTATTAGAAACAAGTGATAAAATTTTCCTCATGAAATTGTGAAGAAAGTTTGAGAAAAATTTCAACCTCCTCCAACCTCGCATTACTTAGATAACATCAATATGATTCAAGTAGTTCATTAACATTCAAATTTCTTATCCACATTCTTGTATTTTTTCCTCAATCCAAACAAGAGAAAAAAACTCATTTTCTCCCTATTTTTTTTCTTCACATTTTTTTCCTTCAACTTTTGTTTCCACTAAATTTTCTAAGGACCAAATGGAACCTAAATGAAGCTATGCAATAATGTGCTTTAGTATAGTTAGAAATCTTGTATGCGTTATAAGGTGATTGATTGTTTGGAGAATATCAACTTTTTTCTAAAATGTGTGAATGATCACAACATTATGAATATCTATATCCCATAACTTCATGATTACTCTTAGTTCATTTCTTGGCCTTTCTTGCATTGGCGCATGTGACTAAAATATTTCTTTCTATATGGCTCTCATATTCAAACTCAAAATGCCACTTTGAACTTTAACATTAGCAAAAGGAAAAATTAATTATTCAAAATTATAAGACCTAAATGTTTTAATATGGTTATAAATTCTCTATTGAAATTTCAATTAGAATAATTTTTTTGTAAAAAAATGTTTACACTTAGATTAAATGTTGGTGGGATTTTCCTTCAATTTTTTTTTTAAAAAATGGTTAAGTCTAATAGACTTGCTTCTCCTCAATCCTCATTCTCTCAAACTATGCTTCCAACCTTCAATTCTAGTTATATAAACTGCCACACAAGCTTTTTGTTGATTGTAAACCGCAATCACCTTTTTTTTTGGGTTGTTGAGCTAATTAGTTTATTAATAATTTTTTAGTTACTAAGGCTAACCTCTGTAATTAAGAGAATTAGTTTTATTCCTTGTTTTGATGGTGTTGTTATTTTTCACTTTTAATTGGTTTTGACATCTCGTAATTTGCATAAGTCATATATTATAAATTATAGAAATGGAGTGGCCAACCTATGAGGACGCTAATTATCTCAAATATATGCAACAATAATTCATTTTCCTTCAAAAACTATAAGTGTGTATGTGCCACTACATACTTTTCTAACAACTACTCAAAAGTAGATGTGCCCCAAAAAGAATGGTATAGTGGGACTTAACCTGTCCTTCCGTATAAGGAGGTGTGATACTCGAATCATGTAGTGCCAATTTAGGATTAAGAGATCTCGGGGGTGGGAGGATTGGGGGAGTCCCTAATCTTGTACCTTCTAAGGCATCCCTTGGAAAGCAAATTTCAATTGACCCTAACACCTTGATAGTGAAAGGTGTAGATGAACACATTAGTGAAAAATCTTGCTCACTTAGGAAATCATGTCTTAGAATCATGGTTAGAAGTTAGATCTAAATTACGTAAAGCATCTTATGGCACATAGAAATAGGTTAATTTTTTGTTTTTAATAAATCTAAATTTCTACTGTTACTGATATGCAATTGCCCAATTTTTTTTTTCCAGCCTATATTTGTCTGCTCCATGTAACAAGAATGCATGTACGTTAATTAAGATTGTCTGTGTCCTGAAATTAAAGCGTTCGGCCAAACAGTGGACATCAGACATCTCAACCTAATAATTATATGAATCAAATTCTGTTTGCGCTGGTAAAACAATGGTGAACCACAATCTAAGGGAAGGGGACTAATATTAAGAAACAAAGAAAAGTATCTAGTATTTGCATACTCATTTTCATGCACCAAACATCCCGATGTGATGGAAGCCCTAGATTGCATAATGAAAACTACATCAGTGCTTCCACAATGAACTACAAGGCTGGGAGAAAAGGGAAATATCTTGATCGAGAAACGAAAGCTGAGAATTTACACAATCAAAGAAAACTAGATAAGCTTTTTTTTTGGGGGGGGGGGAATTAGGTTACTCATCACTAATGAAACCTCTATAAGATCTTTCTTCTGAAATGTGTTCATAAAATCTCTCTTTCATAAAATGTTTACACAAAATCCTTCTGCTATATAACATTTTCACAAAATCTTGTTTTGTGGGTATCTTGGAATCAACCTCTCAACGGGCAGTTATGCCAGTTGAGGTAAGGTTGCCTACATCTGGATCTCCCCAAACCCCATGAAAACAGGATCCACAGTGGGAGGTGGTGGTGGTGTTGTTGTATCACTAATGAAACCATAAAATAGGTTAGTTTTTGTAATCCATAGTACCTGGAGAAGCTTCATTTTCAATGGCTAGGTGTCCGTCATAGTGTTTAATAGTTGCTGAACTCTGTTACACTGTATTAAAAACTACTTAAAAGAATCACCCTGAGCTCCACTGGTTGAGGCCAATAAAGAATGCACTACCTCATGCCAGTAAAGCAGTGTCTCTTCAAGATAAGCAGCTCATACAATGCATCTTTATGCAATTAAGAAACACCAAAGGCTCCAGCTTCCGGAATACTCACTTGATAACCTATCTCCAGAAGTGAAGCTAGGGCTAACAGGAATGTCTGGCCTTTGGTGAATGACATGATTTATGACATTCTCCGAAAGAAAATATATGGGCCAGAAGTAATTAGCAAATGATAAAAAAGCCAGGATCATTTCATATTGAACCTTTCTCCAAGCACTTTTGTTAGATCTATTCATTCTTAAGATACCCTGACATGATGATGCCCAATTTATAAAATCTACCTGCCCCAGACATGTATATCATTGATCACCGTCTCATTAAGTTTTTTACGCATACAGTCATCTTCATTCCCACAAGCTAACTCGATTGCACTGAAAAACACATTGTAGTTATTTGTACCGAGCAAAGACTAAAGGATTTAGCTTGAACGCTTCACATGCAAGCTCTTCATACAGTTAATAGCCCATTAGCTTTGCACCATACTTGATCACTCCAAGTTTACGAAAGCACCACCACCAGCAAGTTTATCAAGAGTCCTAAACAACTTTTTTGTGATTCATATTTTCGCATTACAGTACTGTAATCCTTACATTCTTTTCCCTTAGTCGACTTCTTTCGAGCCATGGATTCACCAATCAATTTTTCTTTGGGGGAATTACACTTGACGTTACCATGTAGCTGTTTAACAGCTCCACTATTAGGATCACAAAGATGTTCACAGAAGAAGACATGCTCGTGGACAACAAAATGATGGCAGCCTATACTTAGACTTCACACTTTCCTTGAACAGCATCCAACTTTAGCAAATATGTTTCTTCACTGAAGTAAACCTCATAGACATCAGAACTTTATGCTTTCTCTGCTGAGATATCCACCAATTTGAAATATCTCTTAGACTCAATATCAGGTTTTTTGGATGCTTCAGGCATCTCTATCACTACGAGCTGTCGAATCACATATAGTTTCGGTCCTACACTTTGTCCACCCTTGGAAGTTTCATTCTTCTTCCCACCTTTGATTAAACGATGAGGCGCTACATCAATATTGTACTCAAACTCCTATAGAACGAATCCAATCTTGGATGAATTCACTTTTAGATTTTCCTTCTCCTTGTTAGCTTCTTTATATTTACAGACATAACATATCCCATTCCTATTCCCATTAAGTTGTTTGGAAAAGAAAAGAATGTACCTTTATTAGACTGATACGAGCTTTTGCAATAGTAGTTTAAAGGCAATCCCTTTCTCTTCCTCTCTTATGCTCTTGCCCCATCAGTTTTGTCAGCACTAGTGTTGGCCTTGCGGTGCCGATATCCCGATGGCATTTGGTAAATTTCGACCAGTAAACTTTCTTTAACATCCTCCAGTTCAAAGTTCAGGTGTTTATTTGCCAAGAATACCACCCTTTCATCGGCAGCATTGTCTAGATATGTTTGAGATCCTCCCAGTAACAGTTACCCATGAATAATTCTCCTTCCACCCGACTTTTAAAAATATGTATTCTATGAAATAGATAAGAGGAAGATCTTCTGGTTCAACTGTTTCAACAAGGACACAACCCCCCGCCACAAGGAAATCTCATGAACACTGGCCTGCTTGTAAAGGTATTTGTCAGAATTTGATTTTGAATCACTTGGGTCTGCTTGCGGTGCTTGATCATCTTCTTCCTCATCCTGATCTTCTTCCTCTTTTATGTCACCAACAAGTTCTTCCTTTGAGTCCTTGGAACAATAATTTGAATAAAATTCTCCCCATGTGACGTTAGTCAATCTAGTAGTTGTGTTCAAGCATTAATTTTCTCTTTGCAATAGGTTCATTTTATTCATTGAAATCATGGTTTCTCCTTTCCTCATCGCAGCCTTTTTCGTCACTAACCATTTTCTCTGACGCCTTCAAAACATTTTATCCTCAAGTATAGTTGTTTTTTTAGCTCTATAAGGGTATTCTACAAATTGTTATAGTACTATCCGACTATGAACTACCGCATATCTTTCTACCACCACTGGGGTTGATTACATAAATGCACGGTTGTCCTTTCAAATTCTGCCACTCTCTTTATAATTTCTCCAAAGGATAAATGTGCCACATGAATATGTTCCTTTAACAGAGTAATAATGCCAACTTAGGCGTCACTATTTTTGTAACTGTTTCACATTATGGTGCATTTCGGTTTGACAGCTTTCCAAGTCTACATTAGGTCACATCTGTTCAGATGCATACAAACACCATGGAAGCTCTAACCTCAATCATCCGTTCCCTTATTGCACCTCAATAAATTGGAAACCCATCTGCATCCTGCACCCTGAAGAAGCTGAAGAAGATTGATTGTTGGCTACAAGACAAAATCCACTTTCATCATTCTGTCATAATCCCAGGCTGAAAAATTGTGACATCAATATTATCAGAAGGTTTCAACAGGAGAAGTTCCAAAGAAACCAATCGAGAGACAGAATTATAAAGTGACGAGTTATGAAGCACGCTTCCAGGTAGCCGATCTAGATTAGTGATATCCATGTCATCATCACAGAAAACGTACTCATTGTTAGGAAAAATAATTTACAAATTCAAGCAAGTAGATGCATAAGCATAAAAAGATGTAGATATTCGAGAATATAAAATCAATATCAAGAATAAATGTTAGGCGCATGATTTTTACGTGAAAACCCAAATTAGAAGAAAACAACAACCGGCAACAACAACACAAAATTCACTATATAGGTGAGAGTATAAAACAAATCTCAAATGGCATACGAGCCCAACGAGATCAAACAAGAGCGATAAAGATCTCAAAGCAAACGCCCAATGAGGAAATCAATTACAACGAAAATCTCTCAACACTAACTCTCAATAAAATGTGAAATAGAAAAATGGAGATAGCCCATGAAGGACGGTGCCAAGAGGCTTCCAAAGTGCCACTTAACTGCTTGTAAATGCCCACTAAAAAGTGCCTACTAGAATGTCCAATATATAGGATACCCAAATTGAAACTCCCTCAATAAAGAAGGAGAGATCAAAGGTTGAAGCATAAATCATCCACAAAAAGGCTGGATACATGAATGTTGAGTTTAAGCTCTTGAAACATCCACATAAGAACCCATAAAAGAAGTTATCAATTTTTATGAAACTACCACAAGCAACCAAGAAGACATGACCAGAGTTTTTGGCCACTTAACCCAACGATCTCTCCCTTGGACCAAAATTTCGGGAATGGTCTAGCAAATCCACTATACAGATGAGAGTGTATGAGATCGATCTCGAAGTAATATGCCCAATAGAGATGAACAAAGCGAGGTTATAAAATCTCACAAGATATTCCCTCACAATACTTGAAATATAGTGGATTAAAATTAGTGGATGAATTTGATGGAAATGAATAGCAAAATGCTCGATACATGAACTCCCTTGATGCTATATCGAATTGCCCAACAAAAACACAAGCAAACTCCTCAAATTGAGGCAGTAAATTAGCCCAAAATATATTAGCCCTGGCCCGGAACACGGTGTATCCATCGTAGTCTCTAGATGCATCTCACCACTAAGCAAAGTAGCAAATCATTGGGAGAATGAGAATGTTGAGCGAATTATTCACATGAAGCAGCGAATAAGGCAAAAATAGTTTGACTATTTCTTTGAGCCAATCAAAGAGAAATCATATTGCTAGCAAAATTACTTCAACCTTGAGTTAATTTTGAGCAGAATAATTTTTGGGTCACGATACCAATAATCTCCACCTTAGATCATATTTCGAGAATGGATGAGAACGGAGACATTGATCTTGTATGTAGACTTCTCAATATCGACAAGAAACATCCTTTAATCAAATGCTCGATTGCCCGGATTCGATGAAAACCCAGCTCTGATACTACTTGTTAGGAAATTTTAATTAATAAAAGTCGAGTATGCTGTATGCAAAAGTGATAAAGGATATAGATATTCGAGAATATAAAAGCAAGATCAAGAATAAATGATAGACACATTATTTTAATGCAAATCGGGAGAAAACTACAGGCGGCAATAACGACACAAAATCCACTTTATAGGTAAGGGTACAAGATAAATCTCAAATTACATACAAGCCCAACTATATCAAACAAGAGAGATAAAGATCTCAAAGTAAACGTCCAATAAAGAGATTAGTTACAATAAAAATTTCTCAACACTAACTCTCAATAAAATATGGAATAGAAAAATGGAGATAGCCCATGAGGGGCGGTGCCAAGAGGCACTACAAAGTGCCACTCAGATGCTAGCAAATGCCCACAAAAAATGCCTACTAGAGATGCCCAATATATAGGATGCCCAAAATTGAAACTCCCTCAATAAAGAAGGAGAGACCAAAGATTGAAGCATAAATCGTCCACATAAAGGCTTATAAAAGGGTGCATGAATGCTGAGTTTATGCTTTTGAAACATCCACATAAGAACCCACAAAGGGAGCCATCAATTTCCATGAAACTGCCACAAGCAACCGAGAAGACATGAAGGAATGTTTGGCCACTTAACCCAACACTCATCATTGGCAAGGGATTGTGCACAACAATCTCATCTTTATTTATCTTGATGTAGTACTTGTTTGAAACAACTAGTTACCTGTCTTTCCTTTGATTAATAGATCGCCAATCCTCTTCTTGCTGTAACAACCTCACAAGTTTTGCATACCATCTGCTTCTGCTACATGCTTAGTTTGATTCACTTTTTTGCTGTCCATCCCTAGCTTTCAAGAGCTCCAGCTGATGCTAGGTCTGGCAACAGCAGGGTTGGTACCATATTCCATATACTTCTTATTTTCTTTATCGTAAAGAATGATAAGCACACGCACATTGGTGAACTTCATATCATTTTACTTAGATGTAGTATCCAATCTAATTAGTCGGTTGTAAATGAACTCACCCCGTGAAATACTGAACTCTTTTATTGATGCCCCTAGGGGAAAGTTTTTATTGCCATTTATTGATCAAACCGATGCAACAATCTATTCATCTAGTGTCAGGTCAAGATCACCTCAAGAAGACCTTGGCAATTTCTTGGACATTTCAATGCATGCGCATGCCTTCTCATAGAAAAGTCCATACTTTTCTTATAAGAGGCAGCCAGCTACACACAGTTATAATAAGCTAGATCTATAGGATATCCAATTTATTGGGACACCATCTTCATGATGGGAAATATCCCAATCCACATTTCAATCCTACAAAAACAAAACCTTCACATCTTACTCCTTTGTCTATACTAAGACTTGCACTGGCTTTGTTTTCATTACCAAGGATGAAGTAACTTTTATATCCTGGGGTGAAGCAAAAGACTAGTTCAGCAATTTGCAATTACATCTCTAAGTCTAGTTATTAAGAGACTAATTCACATCTTACTTTCCTTTAGCTTACTTTAGCATAATCACCAATGTGCATAATCACCAATGTGCTTGAAAGGGGTACTTGACTTTGATGTCCCATCCTATCAGCCTCTTATACGTTGGCACAAACTCATTGCTAGATCTACCTAATGATGTGAATCAAGGAAATAGTTTCAACTCGTAAAAAGCCTAGTCTAAAGAAAACTTTTTTTTTGGGGAAAAGGGGGTTGTGAACATTATAATGCCTTCAGCCCAGGAATAAATTTGCAAGCTGCATCAAAACCAGGCCCACAGAATCCATCCTTGCTCTTATAATTCAGGTCAAGAAGCCTCTTCTATTTTCCCCTTGGGGATAGACTTAGGTACATAGAATTTTAAATGATAGAAAAATGGTTCTAGCAATGAGACGAAGAGACCAAGCATAATTCTATATTGACATTCACATGGCCGTCAACTTTTAAGACTAAGAGGTCAGACCCAAACACACAGCAAAGGATGTGATTCAATAGCTTCCACGTTATCTTAGATAAATCACATAATGTGCTGCACGAACAGATAGGCCATAAAGTTCTTACTAATTAATGAACATATCATCCCTTTGCAAACAATCTTCATCTCTATACCTACTTTCTTTTGTAAACTGTCCACAACATCTAGGAAGGGTCATCGGCAATGAGAAAGGCTTCAGAAATGGATGTCATCCTAGATATCTCTATAAGATAGTAAACCTACAGTAACAACTAAGGAACTTAGAACGCAGTTAATTATTAAAATTTATAATTCTATTAAGTATGTTTATTATATAAGCTATATTAGGTTGAAATTTATATGTTAATTGAGAGTATTAATTTATGTGATTTAGTTTTTAAAATCTTCTCGATTAGTTTGTAATTTTATGGAATTAGGAAAAAAGGTTGAACCTAAGTTGACTCGGGATTATGTAAAGTTAGTAAGGTTGGACTCAGATATTTTACTTTGGAATCACTTCGGCTAGCACATTTGGACCAAGATTTATTTGTGGGCTTAGGGAATTGAATTAAATAAAATAAAAAAACAAAAGGAGAAGGGACTAGAGCCCCTATCTTTAAAAAAAATAGAATGGAAGCCATAAGGGGAGGGGTTTTTGATGCCCCATTAATCACGAACCCCCGAGCTCGAGAGGGGGGGGGGAGAGAGAGAGAGAGATCGAGCGAGCCAGCAGAGAGTGAGGGGGAGCAGCGGAGCATGCGGTGGCAAAGGTGGCGGCAGTGGCAACGACGCTACTTAACTCGCCGATGTACTTCAGTTGCGGTGGCATGACAATAAAGGGCTCAGGTTCATTTGGCCATCAATGTAACGTAGATAGGAAGGGGCTGGGCTGAAGGAGAGCAAAAGGGGAAGGAAAATAAGTAGAATCGAGCAGAAACCAGTAGAGCTAGGCGAGTTAGGGGAGGAGATCGAACCAAACAACCCATGAAAAAGGGTATATGAAACACAGCCGCTTAAATTGCCCAATCAACCCAGAAACTGATTCCTTATCTTGAATTAATATAGGAATTTCTTGATTCCCTAATCTACTAATGTTTTTGCATGGTTTTGCCATTTTGTTATTGGGTCGATTTGACTATGATTGGTTCATTGAGTTGATTTCATATTTGAATGAGTGGAATGAGTTAGTTCGATTATTAACTATGCTGATTTGATTCTAAATTGTTGAATGAGTTGGTTCGATTATGGGGAAGAATTCGAATAGGTGAGAATAAGGTGTAATAAGTACCATGCATGGTTATTTAGAATGATTTAGAGATGAATTGAGTTGATTTTTTGAAGGACACTTGTGGATGGTACCAGTATGGCAGTGGAGCAGCGAGTAGCAGCAGGACAGCAAAGGAATGAACCAAACCCATGTTAGGCCAACCCAAACCAAACCCTAAAACGGGTCCTATTGTTGTGAATCGAGGTTAGTGGTTTTCAATTCCTGTGAATTATAAGTGATTTCAAAAATTTTCATTTACCTTGGTTTAGGCTATGAAAGTGATTGAGATATGGCTAGATGAGATTGTGAATTATTCAATGATATATATGTGATCGTGGAGTATGATAGAAGGAAGAGGCTTGATCAAGCCATTTGGGTTGTTATTGTTGCGATTTTGAGGATTGTTGTAGAGGTATTGTGAGGAGGGAGTTCAGGTTGTGTGAAAAATCTATGCATTTACAAAGTATATTGTCGTGTTTTGATGCTATGTTATTACTTGTTAATTGCCACAACCTGATTGTAGCATGTTGCTGACTTGAGTTGTGGTTTTGTTAGTCCTTGATTTATGTGTGTGCTATGTGTGCATATTATGAGTTGAGCTCTATGCCAAACTATGGCGGTTTTAGCTATTCCAGATTGCCTCTATGTGTAAAGGTCTTATACTAAATGATTTGTGAACTAGGAGTTGTTTTGGTTGAAGCTTACTTGATTTACTTTAACTCTACACTACTATTTTGCATTGACGTTTTCAAATGATTGGATTCCTCAAGTGATTAGTTTAAGGGTCACTTGTTTGTTACAATGATCAAAGCAATGCCTAATTACTTAAGCAAGTAACTCGAATGGTCTAATAGTTATTATTTACCACCAAACTCATGGAACTTGTCATATCAAAGCAATTCTCATACACACTTGCCAACGCACGCCTTAAGCACATTGCAAATGTATTTATTTGTAATTCACCTTGCTTTCCAATTCAGTAATTCATTTAAGCAATGTATGAAAATGAGTAAGGGGTTAGTTCGATTATTGACCATGCTGATTTAATTCTGAATCGTTGAATGAGTTGTTTCAATTATGGGGAGGAATCTAAATAGGTGAGAATCGAGTGTAATAAGTAGCATGCATGGTTACTTAGAATGATTTAGAGATGAATTGAGTCGATTTTTTCAAGGAACTTGTGGACGGTACCAGTGTGGTGGTGGAGCAGCGAGTAGCAACAGGACAACAAAGGAACGAACCAAACCCATGTCGAGCCAACCTAAACCAAACCCTAAAACGGGTCCTATAGCTGTGGATCGAGGTGAGTGGTTTTCAATTCCTGCGAGTTATAAGTAAATTCAAAACTTTTGTTTACCTTGGTTTAGGCTATGAAAGTGATTAAGATATGGCTAGATGAAATTGTGAATTATTCGATGAAATATATGTGATCGTGGAGTATGGTAGAAGGAAGAGGCTTGATTGAGCCATTTGGGTTGGTATTTTTGTAATTTTGAGGATTGTTGTGGAGGCACTATGAGGAGGGATTTTGGGTTATGTGACAATCTATGAATTTATGAAGTATATTGTCATATTGTGATGCTATGTTATTACTTATTAATTGCCAGAACCTGATTGTAGCATGTTGCTGACTTGCGTTGTGGTTTTGTTAGCCTTTGATTTGTGTGTGTGCTATGTGTGTATGTTATGGGCTGAGCTCTATGCCAAACTATGACAGTCTTAGCTGTTCCAGATTGCCTGTATGTGTGAAGGTCTCATATTAAATGATTTGTGAACTAGGAGTTGTTTCGGTTGACTCTTGCTTGATTTACTTTAACCCTGCAGTACTGTTTTGCATTGACGTTTCCAAATGATTGGATTCCTCAAGTGATTAGTTTAAGGGTCACTTGTTTGTTACAATGACCAAAGTAATGCCTAATTACTTAAACAAATAACTCGAATGGTCTAACAGTTATTATTTACCACCAAACTCAGGGAATCTGTCATATCAAAACAATTCTCATACACACTTGCCAACGCACGCCTTTAGCACATTGCAAATGTATTTATTTGTAATTCACCTTGCTTTCCAATTTAGTAATTCATTTAAATTTTTGAAAATGAGTAAGGGGTTAGCTTGATTATTGCCTATGTTGATTTGATTCTGAATCATTGGATGAGTTGGTTCGATTATGGGGAGGAATCTAAATAGGTGGAATCGAGTGTAATAAGTAGCATGCATGGTTGCTTAGAATGATTTGGAGATGAATTGAGTTGATTTTTTTAAGGACACTTGTGGACGGTACCAGTGTGGCAGTGGAGCAGCGACTAGCAGCAGGACAGCAAAGGAACAAACCAAACCCATGCCAGGCCAACCCAAACCAAACCCTAAAATAGGTTCTGTAATTATGAATCGAGCTGAGTGGCTTTCAATTCCTGTGAATTATAAGTAATTTCAAAACTTGTCGTTTATCTTTGTTTGACTATGAAAGTGATTAAGATATGGCTGGACGAAATTATGGATTATTCGATGAAATATATGTGATCGTGGAGTATGGTAGAAGGAAGAGGCTTGATTGAGCCATTTGGGCTGTTATTATCATGATTTTGAGGATTGTTGTGGAGGTTAGGAGCAAGTTCAGGTTGTCTAAAAAATCGATGAATTTACGAAGTATATTGTCATGTTTTGATGCTATGTTATTACTTGTTCATGGCCACAACCTGATTGTAGCATGCCGCTGACTTGAGTTGTGGTTTTGTTAGTCCTTGATTCATGTGTGTGTTATGTGTGTGTGTCATGGGCTGAGCTCTATGCCAAACTATGGCACTCTTAGCTGTTCCAGATTGCCTGTATGTGTAAAGGTCTCATACTAAATGATTTGTGAACTAGGAGTTGTTTCGGTTGAATCTTGCTTGATTTACTTTAACCCTGCACTACTGTTTTGCATTGACGTTTTCGAGTGATTGGATTTTTCAAGTGATTAGTTTAAGGGTTACTTGTTTGTTACAATGATCAAAGCAATGTCTAATTACTTAAATAAGTTACTCGAATAGTCTAACAGTTATTATTTACCACCAAACTCAGGGAACTTGTCATATCAAAACAATTCTCATACACACTTGCCAATGCACGCCTTAAGCACGTTGCAAATGTATTTATTCGTAATTCACCTTGCTTTCCAATTCAGTAACTCATTTAAGCAATTTTTGAAAATGAGTAAGGGGTTAATTTGATTATTGACTATGTTGATTTGATTCTGAATCATTGAATTAGTTGATTCGATTATGGGGAGGAATCTAAATAGGTGAAAATCGAGTGTAATAAGTAGCATGCATGGTTACCTAGAATGATTTGGAGATGAATTGAGTTGATTTTTTTAAGGACACTTGTGGACCGTACACAGTGTGGCGGTGGAGTAGCGACTAGAAGCAGGGCAACAAATGAACTTGCCAGGCCAACCCAAACTAAACCCTAGAATGGGTCCTGTAGCTTAGAATCGAGGTAAGTGTTTTTCAATTCCTTCAAATTACAAGTAGTTTCAAAACTTTTTGTTTAACTTGGTTTAGACTATGAAAGCGATTGAGATATGGCTAGACAAAATTGTGAATTATTCGATAGAATATATGTGATTGTAGAGTATGGTAGAAGGAAGAGGCTTAATTGAGCCATTTGTGTCGTTAATGTTGTGATTTTGAGGATTGTTGTGGATGGTGCTCTGAGGAGGGGGTTTGGCTTGTGTAAAAAATTTGTGAATTTACGAAGTATATTGCCGTGTATTGATGCTATTTTATTACTTGTTAATTGCTAGAACCTTATTGTAGCATGCTGCTGACTTGAGTTGTGGTTTTGTTAGTCCTTGATTCATGTGTGTGCTATGTGTGTATGTCATAGGTTGAGCTCTATGCCAAATTAGGGCAGTTTTAACTGTTCCAGATTGCCTGTATGTGTAAAGATCTCACACTAAATGATTTGTGAACTAGGAGTGGTTTTGGTTGAATCTCGCTTAATTTACTTCAAACCTGCCCTACTATTTTGCATTGAGGTTTCCTAATGATTGGATTCCCTAAGTGATTAGTTTAAGGGTCACTTGTTTGTTACAATGACCAAAGCAATGTCCTGATTACTTATACAACTCGAATGTCTCATAATCCCTTAATCGTTTTCCAAAATTGCTTAAATGAATTAGTGAATTAGAACACATGGTGAATTACGAATAAATATATTTGCAATGTGCTTAAGGCATGCGTTGGCAAGTGTGTATGAGAATTATTTGATATGACAAGTTCCCCGAGTTTAGAGGTGAATAATAACTGTTAGACCATTCGTTTGACATGAGTACTTTTAAGTGAAAACAATTATGAGAATGTTGTAAACTAGTAGCTTTTAAAATGAGTTTTAATATCGCTTCCTTTGATATGTGAATGCGTATCTGTTGATTAATTCGTTCATGAGCATATTTTGTCAAAATGAATGGTGTTTGTTTTTCAAAAAACGAGTGACCTTATTCAAGCATTTTTGCCTTCTTGAGAATGATTTGTGATACAATGAGAATTTTGATGCAAGTGTATTTGAGTGAGATGTATCTAAAATGTTTTAGGCTTGGAGAATGGTGCTAAATATTTGGGCAAATGATTAGGTATTGGCCCACTGGTTATAAGAGGCCCCGGGGATAATATGAAGGGCGAGTGTAGATATCTCCTAAATATCACAAATATGAGAATATGATGTCCCATGAAATGATTTTATACTTGTTATATGATGAAAACTCATTGTTCGAGGACTATTGCCAGTGAAAGGATTTGGAAAAGTGCATGTATTCTTGAAAGGAGCTGTTATTGAATTCCGAATGATTTTCTAGTGAACAATGACTACCTTAAATGCTTACTTGATTGAAGTAATGGTCCTTGCCGTTTTGCGTTAATCCCATTTTCTTTATAAAAGAACCCTAGTGGGTAACTTTAACCTAACCCCTCGATGTTAAGTGTTTATGTGTAAATTAAATGCTTCACTGTTCTCAATACCTGAAATTTTGTATGAGTCAGGTCACTATTGAGTTCGGTATGCCTACTAGGTGATGTTAATTAAGTGTAACAAGTGGCTATCGCTCCTAAGATACAAGAAGCATAGTTTAGGCAAGTTGCGAACTCTTGTGCATGGAATAGAAGGAGGTTAGGAATAACTTTTGAATCTTAAAGGTTATTGAGGTAATAATGAATATAGGAGGCCTTATGAGATTATTATGTGATATTAAATATCAAAATGTGTGTGACTGCTACTTAAATATATTATGTGCAACGTAATGGTTTTGTTTTCTTAGAGTTAAAGATCATTCAATGAGCATTTGATAGCTCATCCCCTCTCTATTTCCCCCTTCTCCCAGGTTTTTGATGTGATAGGTAGAAGTTGATTCATGTAAGCCAAGTTGAATGCCTTGGATAGGAGTTATACAAGTAGATTATGAGCCAAATGTTGTAACGTAATGTAGTCATAAGTTCTTGAGTTTATGTAAAATTAACATGTTCATCCATGTATCGCATATTAAATGTTGTAACGTAATGTAGTCATAAGTTCTTGAGTTTATGTAAAATTAACATGTTCATCCATGTATCGCATATTAAATAGCAGTTGCTCTATATGGCCATGTGAGCTAACCATCAAATTAGTTGGTAAACTTTTTAGCTGGAGTTCTTTATTTGGAATGTAAACCCCAGTACTCAGAATGTGTGCTCCGTTGAGTTGTGCTTTTTATTTCTTTCGTATTATTGAACTTTATACTGGGTGCTCTCCAGGCAAGCAGCCTATAGAGTTGTGATCTATGGCGTGTAGCCGTTAAGCTTGTGAACATGTCTTTTATGTTTTTATTTATTGCAGGGACCTAATGTATGTTTTAAGCATCGGTTATGGTCTATTTTCAGGCAGAACTCTACCCATTTCTCCTCAGAATTTAAGAAAAATATTAACATCCCTTACCCTAGGGGATAGGGGTGTTATAGATGGTATCAGAGCAAGATCCTTCGATCACAGGCTGTAACATGAGTCTTGCATTTTCATATAGTTGCTTAGGTACGTCTAGAGTTATGAAATGTTATGAGATGTACCTTTAGGAGCAATGTGCACCTAACAAGCTAATTAACCTAACTGGTTGACTGTTATGCGACTAGAGTAAACTGATGGATTGAAAAAGTTAGCTATTTGCTAGAAGTGTGGGCTAAATAACTTGTATTCTCACGAATAAGCTAAGTGTTAGCTCGATCAGTAATGTTTCGTGCATCCACTTTTGATGATTTCGTTGAAAGTTTAAAGTATGCTTGGTTTGAACTTAAACGATTGGGAATGTTTTAACTCTAAGTTCATTCTTTTCCCTTACGTATGGTTTGCTTATTGGATTCTATAATGGAGTGAGCAGACATACCATAGATGGTAGAGAAGAAGTTAGGAATTGTTAAACCATTCTTCATTTCTCAAAATACGAAGATTTTGAAATATTGAGTTCTTTTCTAATGATTGAATTAGGTTTTGCTCTGGTAATCAAAACTTGCATTTATTCTAAAGAAATATATGGGTTAAATTCATGAGTGTCTACTCTTATATGTGATTTGATGTTGTTTATGGATGTATACATGCAAAGATGTGCATATCTCTAGATTTATTAATGATGAACTATTAAGAAGGAAGATACAGTTTTCTTTCTATTTTGATAGTTCTACCAGATGATTACCCCCTTTATGTGAATTTTGAATTGTTTCAATGAAAATAAGCGAGGTCTTCATATACCTGCTTGCAAATCCTGGTGATAAATAGAGTCTTGTTGATTAATGCTTAAGTGCTATTTTGAGCATCCCGTATCCTTGTCATTGTAGGTTATACGTGGTCATGATCTAGACTTGTTCCTTACATTGAGAGTATCTCTTCTTTCACATCATGTAACTACCAGTACTCACAAGTCAATTAGCTATCATGCTTACTATCAGACGGGATGTTATTCTTGTTATGGGACTAGTAGTGTCCTGATTATATCAAACCCCAATATACCTAGAAAGGAAACAAAAGGAATAACCTAACAGACTATGGAATTGTTGTACTACATGTGTCATCTCATCACCTTCTGAGGCGATGATCCATACCTTTCTAGTACTTTCTTAAGTATTAACATTGAGTACAGAAGCCAAAATGCTCCATAGTAGAAGGTAGAACCTCCCTTCCACATCACAAGTTCCTAAGACTCCTACGACCACCATATGAGACACAAGTGTTACAATGCCCCAGTGTATATCCGTAAGGCCACTAATGCCATTGTTAGCTTATTGGTGGCTAGTTCCTAACAATTTTGGACAAGCCTCAGGGTATATCCTTGATCCTAGGCTGTAAATGAGGCTTGCACTCATGTATATTCATCTAGATGTCCCTCCGTGGGATGCTACTACGAACCTATATGTTTAAAGCATAAGCATAACATTGTGCACAATGCAAAGGCCATGGAAGAATATATAGTTACTTAGGTTCGGTATGCATGATCATTTAGGTGTCTTGTGAATGAATTGTTTAGTAAATGCACTTCTTGGTATTTGCTTGACTTAAGTTTGGTTAGGCATGCAGCTGAATTAGCCAAATGATTTGACTTATGTAATTCATAGCATGGTATGACCTTTGAGTCATTATTTGCGTTTCCTAAATTCTTTGATCTCATGCTATAGTTGAATAACTGTAAACACATGTATTCAAAGCATGATGTGGCGACCATAGGAGTTTGCGTTCGCATACCCTTACCTTTGTGTTCTGTGGTTGATCGAATGACATGCTAGTGTACCCATACTTATAGTTGACTTCTTGACTCAAAGGCTCATGAATGAGTGTGTGTACAATAATTCTTAGTATAACCCAACTGAATGCCTTGGCATGATACAACTAAGTTATCTTGTACTATGTTCTGTGCTATAAGTGTCATGTGCCCCATGGTGGTTTTCCTTGTAAATTCTAGAGTGGTGCTATGCTAGTCATTTTGCTTGCTGCCGTCACTATTTTATTATATCATGGTTATTGTACGTGGCTTTACCACAATTCTGGGTACCTAGTGATTGGGACGTCGTGCTATCATTTTGTATGATACCAGTACTATTTTTCAAACGAGGATCAACATTTACATATATGTGTGCTTGCTTATGAATATTTCGAGCAAAATACAAAAGATCGAGGTATTCCCATAGCCATAATGAAGCTATATGAACAATTAAACTATGAAATACGATTGTCGATTGAACTAATTGCAGTATACGACATGATGTGATTAGTTGTACTAGGATATGTATTTTGGATTATCTAATTGGGATAAAAAGGGGTCTAGATTTAAATTGATGAGAATGGCATTCTATTTGCATATTTTCATGATTCAAAAGTGATCAGTTCTAAATGGGGACTCTAAGGTAAAACATTATATGGCTAGGCTATAATTGCATTATTTGATGCATGAACTTGGTATTAGACCTATCTTCACTAGGGAACAACTTTACCATGCCCTTTAAATAATTCGTGTGTAAGTGATGCATGGAACCTTCCCTGCTACTCTCCTATTGTCCAATTACACCGTTTTTCCCAAGTTGCTTATTCACTTGGTAAATTAATAATTCCATGTATTTACCTTAGATGTTTACTCGCCATATTTCTATGAGGTTGGTCGATGCCGCTTATTCTTCTTGTCCTAAGGATATTGAGTTGTTAATTTTCCTTGATGTCATTGTAGCTTTAGATCTTGCTTGCAGTGTCTTGTGCTTAAGGGGATGCTATGTTATGCTACACAACGTCTCTTTTACTCTATTGTGGAATAGAAACTCCTTGGTTAATTGACCTGATTCTAAAATACTTCGATTACTTCATGCTTCCGAATGAACTTGACTTAGTTGACTGCCTTGATATGATCTTAACTTGTTTTGGTTGAGTTGCTATACATGAAAGCCTTATATACTAAGTGACACCGATGTATTTATATAAAGTTGTTGGTCGCCATGCTGGTAGTGCTTAGGTATAAGATTGTAGGCTATGTTCTTTTTAAAATGAGTTTAACATGGTTATCCATGCCAACTAAATTGCCCCTCTTTTGTGCGATTTGCCTTCGGCACCTAAATAGAGTGAGTAAACGCTTGAAGAAGAGTGGCGATGATGAGACTGGATGCCGTAATCTTCTTTTTCCAATTCAAAAGATACAATTAATTGTAAAGTAAGATTTTGGATTCTATTATGAGACGTGTGGTTTGTGCCATGTGTATGTGCAATTCGTGTTTTACTGAACTATGAACCTTGGAATTTCGAGGACGAAATTCTTTTAAGGTGGGAGAGTGTAACAACTGAGGAATTCAGAACACATTTAATTATTAAAATTGATGATTCTATTAACTATGTTTATTATATTAGCTATATTAGGTTAATATTTACATATTAATTGAGAGTATTAATTTAGGTGATTTAGTTTTCGAAATTTCCTCAATTAGTTTGTAATTGTGTGGAATTAGGAAAATAGGTTGAAACTAGGTCGACTTGCGATTACGCGAAGTTAGTAAGGTTGGACTGGGCTATTTTACTTTGGAATCAATTGGGCTAGCACATTTGGACCAAAGCTTTATTTATGGGCTTAGGGAATTGAATTAAATAAAATAAAAAGAAAAGAAAAAGAAAAGGGGCTAGAGTCCTTGCCTTTTCAAAAAAAAAAGCAGAAGCAATGAGGGGAGGGGTTTCTGATGCCCCTTAATCATGACCCCCCAAGCCCAAGAGGGAAGAGAGAGGAGGAGGAGAGAGAGAGAGAGATTGAGCAAGTGAGCAGACAGTGAGACGAAGAGGCGGAGCACATGGTGGCGAAGGTGACGGCAGTGGCAACGGCGCTGCTCAAGCCGCCAATGTGCTTCAGTCGTGGTGGCAAGATGGTGAAGGGCTTAGGTTTGCTTGGCCATCGGTACTGCACAAATAGAAAGGGGCTAGGCCAAAGGAGAACAAAAGGGGGTGGAAGATGGGAAGAACCGAGTAGCAACCGGCAGAGGCAGGTGAGTTAGGGGAGGAGACCGAAACCAAACAAACCGAGGAAGAGGCTGCATGAAACCCAGCCCCTTAAATTGCCCAATCAACCTAGAAATTGGTTCCCTATCTTGGATTAAGATGGGAATTTCTTGATTCCCTATCTACTAATTTTGCAAGGTTTTACCATTTCATTAGTGGGTCGATTTGACTATGGTTGGTTCATTGAGTTGATTCGATATTTGAATGAGTGGAATGAGTTAGTTCGATTATTAACTATGCTGATTTGATTCTAAATCATTCAATGAATTGGTTCAATTATGGGGAGGAATTTGAGTGGGTGAGAATCGGGAAAAAAAAGTAGCATGCATGGTTACTTAGAATGATTTGGAGATGGATTGAGTTGATTTTTTTTTTTTTAGGACACTTGTGGACAGTACCAGTTTGGTGGTGGAGCAGTGAGTAGTTGTAGGACAACAAAGGAACAAACCAACCCATGCTGGGCAAACCAAAACCAAACCCTATAATGGATCCTACAACTGAAAATCGAGGTGAGTGGTTTTTAATCCCTTTAAATTATAAGTAATTTCAAACTTTTTGTTTGCCTTGGTTTAGGCTATGAAAGTGATTGAGATATGGCTGGATGAAATTGTGAATTATTCGATGAAATATATGTGATCGTGGAGTTTGGTAGAAGGAAGAGGCTTGATTGAGCCATTTGGGCCGTTAGTGTTGTGATTTCGAGGATTGTTGTGGAGGTGCTGTGAGGAGGGAGTTTGGGTTGTGTCAAAAGTATGTGAATTTACGAAGTATATTGCTATGTTTTGATGCTATGTTATTACTTGTTAATTGCCAGAACCTGCTTGTAACATGCTGCTGACTTGAGTCGTGGTTTTTTTAGTCTTTCATTCATGTGTGTGCTATGTGTGTATGTCATGGGCTGAGCTCTATGCCAAACTGTGGCGGTCTTAGCTATTCCAGATTGCCTGCATGTGTAAAGGTCTTGTACTAAATGATTTGTGAACTTTGTGTTTTTTCGGTTGAGTCTCGCTTGATTTACTTTAACCCTGCCCGACTATTTTGCATTGAGGTTTCCAAATGACTGGATTCCTCAAGTGATTAGTTTAAGGGTCACTTGTTTGTTACAATGACCAAAGCAATGTCTTGATTACTTGAACAAGTAACTTGAATGCCTAATAATCCCTTAATCTTTTTTAAAA
Source organism: Carnegiea gigantea (assembly GCA_029747015.1). NCBI lineage: Eukaryota > Viridiplantae > Streptophyta > Magnoliopsida > Caryophyllales > Cactaceae > Carnegiea > Carnegiea gigantea. The sequence goes on from JAKOGI010001127.1 coordinate 196,646, forward strand.
TTGCTTAAATGAATTACTAAATTGGAAAGCATGGTGAATTATGAATAAATACATTTGTAATGTGCTTAAGGCATGCGTTGGCAAGTGTGTATGAGAATTGTTTTGATATGACAAGTTCCTTGAGTTTGGTGGTCAATAATAACTGTTAGATCATTCATTTGACAAGAGTATTTTAAAGTGAAAACAATTATGAGTAAGTTGGAAACTAGTAGCTTTTAAAATGAGTTTTAATATCGCTTCCTTTGAAATGTGAATACATGCTTGGCAATTAATTTGTTTGTAAGCAGGTTTTGTCAAAATGAATGATTATATGCTTTGTGAAAGACGACTGACCTTATTTAGGCATTTTAGCCTTCTTGAGAGTGAAAATGCCACTGTTTGCGATACAATGAGAATTTTGATGCAAGTGTATTTAAGTGAGATGCATCTGAAATGTTTTGGGCCTGGAGAATAGTGCTAAATGTTTGGACAAACGCTTAGGGAGTAGACCTGGTATGCAGGAACCCTAACTCCGAAGGAGTAGACCTAAAAGTTAAAACCCTAGCAAACCCTGACGAGGGTAATGGTCCACTGATTCTAAGAGGCCAGAGGGATAATATGAAGAGTGAGTGTACATCTCCCTTTGGGCGAGTGTAGATATCCCTTGAGTAGCGCAAATATGCGAATCTGATGCCCTATGAAATGATTTCGTACTTGTTATATGATAAAAACTCATTGTTCGAGGACTATAGTGAAAAGATTTGAAAAAGTGCATGTATTCTTGAAAGGAACTTTTATTGAATTTCAAATGATTATCTACTAAACAACAACTGCTTTATAAATACTTACTTGATCGAAGTAATGGTCTTTGCCTTTTTGCGTTAATCCCATTTTCTTTTCAAAAGAACCCCAGTCGGTAACTTTAACTTAACTCCTCGATGTTAAGTGCTTATGTGAGAACTGAATGCTCCATTATTCTCAATACTTGAAATTTTGTGTGAGTCAGGTCGCTATTGAGTCTGGTATGCCTACTAGGTGATGTTAAGGAAGTGTCACAACTAGATGTCGCTCCTAAGGTACAAGATACATAGTTTAGGTAAGTTGAGAACTGTTGTGCATGGAATAGAAGGAGGTTAGGAATATCTTTTGAATCTTGAAGGTTATTGTACGTGATAATGAATATGGAAGATCTTTTGTGATTATTATATAATATTAAATTTCAAAACTTCTGTGACTACTACTTAAAAATATTATGTGCAACGTAACGGTTTTGTTTTCTTGGAGTTGAAGATCAATTATTAAGCGTGTGATAGCTCATCCCCTCTCCATTTCCCCTTTTTCCCAGGTTTTTAATGTCACAGGTAGGAGTTGATTCATGTAAGCCAAGTTGAATACCTTAGATAGGAGTTATATACGTAGATTATAAGCCAGATGTTGTAATCTAATGTAGTCATAAGTTCTTGAATTTATGTAAAATTAAACATGTTAATCCATGTATCGCATATTAAATAGCAGTCATTCTGTATGGCCATGTGAGCCAACCATCCAATTAGTCAGTCGTCTTTTTACCTGGAGTTGTTTATGTTTGGGTGTAACTCCAGTACTCCGAATGTGTGATCCATTGGGTTGTACTTTTTATTTCTTTCCTATTATTGAACTTCATACTTGGTGCACGTCGGGCTTGTAGCCTGTAGAGTTATGATCTCCGGCGTGTAGCTGTTGAGCTTGTGAACATGTCTTTTATGATTTTATTTATTGCTAGGATCTAATGTAAGACTTTAAGTCTGGGTTATGGTATATTTTAGGTGGAACTCTGCCCATTTCGTCCCAAAATTTTAAAAAAATATTAACGTCCCTTACCCTATGGATATCGGTGTTACACTTGCTTTTCTACTTTTCCTCGCTAGCCCTTACCAAACATGCATAATAAACAGTATACATTTTTTCGTTCCTTGTTTTGTTTTTCTTTTTGCTTTGCCTAAATTGTATAGTGTATTTGGTTCTCACTCCATTTTTTTTTTTACAATGGCTACAAAATTTGCATTTCAAAACTCAAACCATACAATTAATTTTCTATCATAATTCACCATAGTTGGGAGCTATATACAAAATAACCTTGTTTTTCCAATTTCTAATCATTATTTTCCCTAACAACCCTTCAAATAATTTTCAAAGTCCAATGTATATCACAAAGTTGATTGTCAATCACCAACGTGCTAAATTGGTGAAAATATCCTAGAAGTAAATGGTCATCAAACATCAACATGAACAATAATATTAGCAATTTAATGCTATTGGTGATGGAACATGTAATGGTAAAGGATCCGCGCAACTAAAATTATCCCCCCAAGAAAAGAAGGTACTTATTCCTAAGCCAAACTCTAGGGAATTGCATTGTCATGGTGTAGCGAAGCAGATACTTAGTGTCCTACCTGACCTGAAAAATATTAAGTTCTTTCAACAAGCTAAGTTTTTTTAGGGGGGTGGATGAGCGTTCCACAGGACAAAAAGGGTGGGTGGAAAAATTAAAAGGGAGACAATAAGCAATGATATGGAGTAGCTTGATAGGAAGAACTCAAGTTTTAATATTTATAACTCCAAGTTCAAGGTTTATCATTGAGTAATTGGGGTGTTATCCACTGGGGGTTCGATTTCAAGTACCCGGATTAGCTCGGGTGATTCAAGCTAGGCTAAGTGAAAAGAAATGAAAGACAAGCTAAATTAAGCTAACAAACATATAAAAAACAGGCTTGTAATTGTAATTGGGTCGATTGACGAACCAAGTAATCGAGGTGAATCATAACCTACCCAACCTCTATCAAAAATAAGAGATGGTCGGTTACGCTACCGAAGACCATCCAAGCTTGCTCTCATGGGTCATGAGCTAATCTAATTAGTCTAACCACCTATTTTCACGGGGTTAATCCAATTAGACTACAAAATTAATAACGCTCAGACCTAGTTAGGAGCGGGACTACTTTTATTCCCGAACCCAACTATCCCTACTCCCACACTAGCTAATTGACCTAACCTCTCGGCATAAGTCAATCGCCCAAAAATATACATGAAAACTCTCTCAAGCATTTTATCAAACACTTGGTGGACATGAGAGAAAACTCTAAGTTGTAGGCATAAATTGAGTGTGGTTAGGCCTAATCCTAAACTAATTAGCCATCAAGAGGCTAATCACAATTCAAGCCAACTAAAATTAACAACTAATTATCAACAAAACAGAAAAACCCCAAACTAAACCTAAACTAGCAAATATGAAAGGAAACATGAACTAGAGAGGAAAGAGAATGAAACTAATCTAATCAAATCAATCTAACTAAATATGGATTAACAATGAAAACTAAACATTTAAACTAAACAAATCAAATACAATAATTAAACTAACAAAACTTAAACAAGAACAAAAACATGAAATAAAGAGAGAGAGAAGAAGAGAAACTTATGCTTGATTTAATGAATGACCTTGAAATCCACAAGTTTGAATCCAAAATACAATCTAATCTCCTAATTTAATCTTCCTATTGAGGTTTTTATTGGCTAAAACCTAACCCAAAACTAACCTATAAATCGCCCAAGGGACCCCCAAAAAGTCCCGAACAAAGCCCATAAAAAGATATCACGCTGGGGCAGAAACAACGCGTGGAGGAGAGGGGCAACAACCGTCGCCTGGACGACGGCTAACCATCGCCGGCCATGACCGGCCGTCGCCACCGCCTGGCTGGCGGCTAGCTTTGGCTGGCTTCTAGCATGGGCGCGATGGCTGTCACGCTATCGACCGGCTCCCTTTGCCTATTGCTTTGTCCATTTCTTTTGTTCCTTTTTTGCTCATTTTCGCGACACTTACGCGGTTGAACTTATTAGCTACAAAAGTAAATAAAACAAGTAAATATCCTAAAATTATATTATTATACAAGCTAAAATTAGGCAAAAGGGGCATATAAAATGTAACAATTTAGCGCCCAACAAATACTCCCACACCTATGTTTTGCTCGTTCTCCAGCAAAATAAAAGAAAAACTAACCTAGGAACCTAACTCACTTTCGTAGTAATCACAGTTGCATTTGGCATATGCAATAAGCCCTTTAAACCCCTTGGTTCCCCCAAGTGGACGAGTGAGGTCTTGTGAGGGTTTGTAGAAGATATACCCACAAAATCTTTGAAATATTTTTGGATTTTTTTAAAAAGCAAAACATATGTACAAGGCAAAGGGGAAATAATATACACATCTAGATCGATTCTATCACCCCAACAACCTAGGTACTAAGCCATGTACAAGCAAAACATACAATCAAGACACACATAGGCTGTAAATGCATCCCGACTCTCAGTTTTCACCCCACGCAACACAATGACACGATTTGCACACCTTGGTGTTCCGTGCAAAGTGTATTGACTCACAATGCTATGCTAAAACCAGGTAAAAGGTCATCTCCACTTAGCTTATGACTCCCTTTATTTTCGGTCTTTTTTTCTTTTCTTCTTTTTTTCCGCTTTTTTTCTTATGCTCCTTCGCCTGGGTGGGTAGTTCTTGAGTTATTAGCCCTTGAACTCCCGAAGGAACAACTTAGCATATATTTGGGCTTCTTTCCTATTCAGGGGTTTTATTCGAATGTGCAAAACACTTATTCAAACCCAAATAGAGGTACCGGAGTTAAACTCATTTTTGCATTATGCTTTTCTCTTTTTTTCTTTTTCTCGTAATCAAGTCAAAATTGGAAGTTAATTAACCCAGTATAATGTCCCCAAACCAAATGTCAACAACAAACACCAAAAGTCAACGATTAAATGTACAAGGTAGGCACAAAACCGCACATGTGAAATAGGGTTATTATGAGAGACCGGAGATCACATTGCAAACAAGTGTTTCATCATATATACTCGACCTATATACAAGCTAGCAATCAAGCTATCAAAGATCAAAAACCAATCACAAGGCACAAAAGTCCTCTAAAGCTAAGAAGAAAAACTATACAAATTTTGAAAAATTTGACAAAAATATAAACAGAAGAGTATATGACTCCTACCCCCACACCTAAATCTCACAATGTCCTCATTGGGAGCCGAGGAGTCACAACAAGCACAAAAACACACAAAACACAAAACAAGATGAAACACACAAAAACACCAAATAAACGCATACAAACAAAAACTAACACATACTCACCCAATTAGCACCAAGACCACACAGATAGACACAACCAACATCGCGAATAACGAATATATATAAAATGAAAAACACCATCAATAACAAAGCACAAATATGTACAAAAGACTCACAAAGGTGATCTTAGCCATCAATGGGCTCAATAACATCCCAAATCTTTCCTCAAAGTTGATCACAAACAGAACACGATTCTAATATCCACAACTAAAGAAAGGAAAAAGAAAGAAAGTAAAAAGAAAAAGAAACACAATCTAATATCCACAACGAAACAAAAAGAAAAAGAAAGAAAATAACAAGAAAAGAGAAGAGTGAGAACGACTATACCAGGTCGGATACTGGTTGTACCCGAATTACAGCTCTCTAAGACGGTGCTGCTAGGGAGGCTTGAGGAGCATCAGCCACTTCTGTTTATTGCTCAGGACTCGTGGCTTCAACTTGGACGCCGTCAAAGTTCGTAACAGCTTGTCAAATGCCAATACATGTATCTCAGAATGGTGTAAGTAAGAGAACACTAATAAAGATGTAGTAAATAAAACTAGTACCCTCTTAAACTTATCAAATGTCATAGAAAAGTCACAAGCATGATCAAAGAAAGTATTCCACATGACTTTCTTAGGCAAGTCCTCCAGGTATGCACAATAAGGATCAAATGAGGCATAAGACCCGCTAATATCACCTTAGCACTCATGAAATGCATGCAAGTATTTCAAGTGAGAAAGGGTTGGTGAGGAAGAAGGGCGACAAAATGGGGACCAAATCAAATGACTCGGTACAAATGGGGTCAATATGCTTAATGCTAGAAGTGGCACCAACACTCACATCATCACTATAATACTCCTCAAAAGAAGGCTTTAACAATGCAATATCGCCCGATTAATCAAGCAAATCATCCTCAATATAATTAGCATAAGGACCACCAATCTCTAACCCCGTGCACTGGGTTAAAGGGAAGGGAGAATAAAGCAAGCTTAAGACACCCTCGGTAGTGTCTCTAGGTGTGCTAGATAAGGATGGATCGACAATTGGTAAAGATGTCAAGGGAGGATCAGTCACTTCTGCTAGGGCAGTCAAGGGTAAATCAATTATAAAATTAGGCTCTACAAGAATAGAAAACGCATAATCATCATAGAGACTAACCTCAAGTCTAGGAGAAGATGGGCCATGCAATAGGCCACACTCTCTCTTCTTACTAACAAAACATTCATATCGCTCATTCATTGTCTCTATTACGACATTAAGTCTAGCATAGCATGCATCGGAAATATCATAATAAGGACAAGAATTCACGTCATGATTAAAAGATGGACAATAAGAGCACACATGAGGAGAATCAGCATGCAAATTATAGGAAATGGGGGTAGGGCATACAAAAGACGCATTAGCAATTTCATGGTGTCATTGATACCAAGCCAAAGACTCAAACAAATCTCATGTATCATCAACATTTAAAGAGCACAGACCACCATAACACGTGGACTCAAGAGTTGCTCAGGTCTCACGTGTTATCCCCTCAAGCACAACGTTGCATATTTCCCATTTTTCATATATGAAATACACGTATTAAGTACGATAATAATTCAATCTAGACAGGTATTACCAAAAAGGTTCATACTCAGATTGAGGTAAATGGAAAAAAAATAGCCATTTGTTTTTTTTTTTCCAAATTTTTAATTTTTAATTTTTTTGGATTTTTTAAAGGCCTAGCCTCGAATTGTCAAGTAAATCCCGATATTAAAATGTGCCAACTCCCTGACAACGACGCCAAAAACTTGATAGCAAGAATTCGAGTTTTAATATTATAACCCCAAGTGCAAGATTTATCGTCGAGTTCTCCAGGTGTTGTCCACTGGGAGTTGGGTTTCAAATACCCGGATTAGTTCGAGTGATTCAAGCTAGCTAAGTGAAAAGAAATAAAAGACAAGCTAAACTAAGCTAACAAATAAACAAAAAGAGGTTTGCAATTGTAATTGGGTCGATTGGTGAACCAAGTAATCGAGGCGAGTCCTAACCTATCCAACCTCTACTAAAAAAAAAAAAAAAAAAAGAGATGGTCGGTTGCGCCATTGAGACCACCCAAGCCCTCTCTCAAGAGTCATGAGCTAGTTTAATTTGTCTAAACACCTATTTTCATTGGGTTAATCCAATTAGATCACAAAATTAGTAACCATCGGACCTAGTTAGGAGCGGGACTATTTTCATGTCCCGAACTCTACTATCCCCTCTCCCACACTAGCTAATTGACCTCACCTCTCGGTATAAGTCAATCGTCAAAAAATATAAATGAAAGCTCTCTCCAGCACTTCATCGAGCACTTGGCGGGCATGAAAAAAAACTTTAAGTTCTCGGCATAAATTAGGTATTGTTAGGCCTAATCCTAGACTAATTAGCCATCAAGAGGCTAATCGCAATGTAAGTCAACCAAAATTAACAACTAATCATCAACAAAACACAAAAATCCCAAACTAAACATAAACTAGCAAATATGAAAGCAAACATGAACTAGAGGGGAAAGAAAATGAAACTAATATAATCAAATTAATCCAACTAAACTTGGATTAACAATGAAAACTAAACATTTAAACTAAACAAATCAAATACAATAATTAAACTTACAAAACTTAAACAAGAACAAAAACAGGAAATAAAGAGAGAGAAGAAGAAGAGAAACTTATGCTTGATTTAATGAATGACCTAGAAATCCACAGGCTTGAATCCAAACTACAGTCTAATCTCCTAATCTAATCCTCCTATTGAGGTTTTTATTAAGTAAAATCTAACCTAAAACTAGCCTAAAAATTGCCAAAGGGACCCTCCAAAAGTCCCGAACAAAGCCCTTAAAAAGAAATCAAGCCGGGCTATGAAACAGCACGCGGGAGGAGAGGGGGCAACGGTTGTCGCCGGCCACAACCGGCTGTCACCACCCCCTGCCTAGCGGCTGGCTTTGGCTGGCTGCTGGCTAGTGTGTGACAGCTATCGCGCAGTCGACCAGCCCCCCGTCGCACGTTGCTTTGTCCTCTTCTTTTGTTCCTTTTTTGCTCCTTTTTGCGACACTTGATCGGTTGAACTTATTACCTACAAAAATAAATAAAACAAGTAAAGATTCTAAAAATTATACTATTATACGAGCTAAAATTAGGCGAAAGGAACATGTATTATACGAGCTAAAATTAGGCAAAAGGGATATGTTAAATGCGACAATTTAGCGCCCAACATAACTTAAGATCAAATTTCAGATTACGACAGATTAGCTACCAAGAGGCTGTTCCAAGGCGGTAGAATGTTGTTAAAGTCTTCAAGATCTCAAGGTCACATTAGATGAAAAAGTGCAATAGATCAGTACAAATGCTAGTACAAACTGACAGTAGCATCAAGTGACATGAGCTCCTCAATTAATTCAAATCCTATAACAGCAAATATAAGATTATAGGACGCTGAGACACTTGATGTAATGAGAAACAACTTCAGGATCATAACAGCTAAATCTCATTTTTGCCTTGGGAGTCCAAAATGATATTTCTTACTAATAGCATTGACAACTTTTTTCGTTTTAAAATGATGCGGGATCCAGAATGCGCTTCAAAACTTCTATTACCTGAGGGGTTTCCTCTGGTATGGGGCATCTTCACATGCTCATCAGAAGTTGTACATGTACTTTGGTATATCAATGTCAGTACTTCATGTGACACCATGAATTTCAACAGTAACAGAGTCTTCAATGCAATATTGCCATGATATCCGCTCAAGATAACCCCTCCTAAAAGGAGGGTTGGGGGAGGGGGAGAAAAAAGAAAAATGAGAACTTCTTAAGATATTTGCATTCATATACGACATTCAAACAAAATATAAAGCAAGAAAATATAACTAGATACTTAGCTGGGGAATCCAGCATCAAGGCTCAATTGGCTTGGATTACTGGATGGAAGCATAGATCTCACCACCAATTTGACTATTTCATCTTCCAGTGTGATCATCTGATGTAGGTGCGACTTACATGAGCAAATGGTTCGGTCGATATTTAAAGTTCAAAAATGTTCCAAAACAGTAGCCTCTCATCCCCTGAAGCTGCAGTGGAGGCCACCGTGCGACCATCTGGACTCTAAAATGTAGAAGTTTTTAGAGTAAACAAAGCACAGTTAGAAACATTCCAAGTCAACTAAAATCCACGTGCTGAGAGAGAAAGAGAGAGAGAGAGAGCTGCCAGTATTTAACAAATTTAGAAAATTTACCTGAGTCATGAACAGAACTGTTGAGGTATGCTCACTAAGCTCTGCCATTTTCACCATAGAAGGGTACTTCCACAATATTAACTGGTTCTTTGTATATCCAGGCGAACTAAGCAGTTTGCGCTCGTTCTTGATCCATAATAAGAAGGGAACTTGAGAAGCAAAGTCAACTGATTTCAGGCACGCACTAGTGTGGAAGTTCCAGAATTTGATGCATTGATCACCCTCCCCTCCACCGGACACTAGCAGATTGCTTTCAAAAGGGCACTAAGCAAGGGCTTTGACTGCAGTTGTGTGGTCCTTAAGCTTGTGTAGCCACTTAGTGCTGGAGATCGAGGATGCCATCAGGCAATCCCATATCTGTAGAAGATGGTCACTCCCTCCACTTGCCAGTTGTCGGCTTGAAGGTGACCATTTTAGACTGCAAACCTCTTGCTGGTGGCCTTTATAAGTTACGACAATGTGAAAACTGGCCCTCAAATTGTGGTCTATGATTCGATGATCTATTGATCCAGAGGTAAGGATGTGATTTTTTTCCATGCCAATGACCCAACACGGGCTTGATGGCAACCTCTTAAAGTCGCCAGCTACAAAATGAAACGATAAAAAGGTGATAAAAGGAATCCTATGAACTAATTATTTATCAAGCCAAAGAATAACAACGATGACTGAAATGCGCAGAAATGTGGAAGTCAGAATAACAACTACTGCTTGACTGTGGAATCCCAAAGCTGAACTTCAAAGCCGTTAAGGCCAACAACAATATGACAACCATCAGGTGCCTAGCTGAGGCTGGTGACAGGACCTTTATCGTCATCCACAGTGACAAATTCTGATGTGCTTCCAATAGATGCATCCCACAAGTAAACTGTGGTCCCAAGAGCAATCACCAGAACATTGCTGCTACCACAATCCAGCAGGTTTAGGCAGTAGTCATCTAAAAGGTTGGGGGCATCCAATGTATGCTCCGGCTCTACCAATGAGAAATCATAATTTGAAATAAAACCAAGTTACACAGCCAAAAGTGTAGTAAGCACTAAACCTGAAGTGTCTTTTAGATTAGAGTTTCATCCGATAACCAAATGGAATTTTCAACTAAACCAAAGCTTATGGCAGTTTGACATAATGCATGACTGAACCATGTATTCTAGCTATGATTTAGTTTATTCTTATAAATTTTAATAGCTGGGCTTTAGTTGTCTGTAAAGATAAGAGCCTTCATTTAAATTGATTGACTATATCTGTATTTTCATCACTCTAATTTTATTTGTAATTTTTTTCCCTGACAAGAGCTTCTTCCTCTTAACGTAAGTCCTACAAATAAGTACATACCTTTTGCTCATTGTTAAGATCCTAAGATTCGTGATTTTATGCTGAAGAACACATTGCATTACTGACTTCATTACCTTCCGTTGCCTAGACCTCCTATCCCTTCGTTCCCTATTGATGGGGACCATCTTTTGGAACCTTCTGAACACTACTAATTAAGCCCTCAGGAACAAGCAAGCACCAAGGAGATAAGGGAAGTTCATGCCTTGGTCAGAAATGCCCTAAACCAGTCCAAAAGTGAGCTGTCCAGTTCATCGGGAAAATGGCCTGATTTTGTCTGTCTGTTGGGGCCAGCTGCTGAAGGGATGATTAACTCCCTTGATCATTATCCTTAAATTTAAGTAGATAGCTTTCAAATAAAACAAGTTGCAAGGCTTTTGGACGTCATTTGGTTAGTCATTCAGCAAGTTAATTACAGCGGCGCAAAACTGGCAGCACTCCAGCGCAGCCCAGTTTAGGGGGAAATTAGGTGGACCAAACGAAGTCCAACCTTTTTGAAACTTGAAGGCTGAAAGAAGACATAAAAATTTATCAAGTGACATGTCCAAAGTTCCCCAAAAGCACCCCCTTGCACTGCCTTTATCCAGCCAAAAGTACAAAGAAATACCCTTTTACCCAGTTCGGAGCTAGCCGTGGAGAAGGGTCTTATTTCTTGGGTTTCCACTTATACAAGTTGATGATTTTGAATTGTGTTGATGTAATAGGCTCCCTTGTAAGCTTGGCACCTCAATTAGTTGAATCATTAATCCTAATGAGGTGGCCAAACTAGATTAGAATAGCTGGTTTGTACTTAGGGGCCCTGATTTGATCTCAGCTCTTCCCCAAATGTGCTCTCGGCCTATGGCTGACTTTGGGAGGCTTGAATGGCTGGTATTGCTCTTATAAAGCGAGCCCAATGAATGACTTTGAGTTTGCATAACTCGTTCTCTCTCAAATCCTAGTATTATATCTTGAGCTTGGCAACTCAAGTGGGTCTCTAGGTCTCCTTATCTCATTTAGGGGGTGATATTTCTATAACCTAAATGATCTAAGGAGATTGCCCAAGTGAGAAGAAGAGTGGCTCTTCGGATTATCTCTTGATTTCCCACTTGATTATCTTACTTCCCCTTCGTTTGCTTGCATTCTGCCCGGACAGAACCTACTGTCCAGCCCCCTTCGCTTGTCCTCCTCGGCTGTTTGAGTGTTTGTGAGGGAAGAATACATCGCCTATTCCCCTAAAAACTCCTGCGCCTTTATTTGCTACATAATTTGTAACTTAATTTCTTTTACACAGTCAAGGAGCTATATAATTTACAGAAAGTTGACAAATGGTACATCCAAATTCCAGTAAGTGAAAGCCGAGTTGCTGACAACCTCCATTAAGTGACTTTATTACAACAGTGACTATCATTCAGCAATCAGGATTGTCACAAACACGAGGTGCACTCTCGGCCTCCTTCATGATTATATTTGTATATATCAGTATACGTTGCTTGCATCCAGCCATCCAGGTTGCATAAACCCAATTTGATTTGTTTCGACTGGAATGTGCCTTCATTATTTGCGATCACATTGGAATATGCATGATGTGACTAATTGGTAGTGGAATCTGATGAAGGAATCTACTAAACTCAAGAGCTTTATGTCATATTGAGACTTGTAGTGCTACGAAGCCGCAACATTCCTGCTATCAATTATTCTTCCCGTTCCTACCAATTGCCTTCTTCATTATCATAATTGCATTGCCTACTTTAATTTACAATTTAGCTTACTCTCATTTTAATTTCGTTTTTCGATTTAGCATTGAGATGGGTCAATTGAAAAAGCAAAGACGATGTGGTTGATATGTAAGACAAAACTACAGTTCATGGGAAATCAATGTGCTGCTCTAGAGTCTACACATATTGTTTTTATATATTGTAGAAGTTTTTGCATATGCAACATATATGGTTTCCGCAAGGCTAGCAAATGGAGTCCTAGACTAGCTGCTAAGTGAGGTAGCATCAGGATATCAAATTTGTAAAAAACTGCAGATCTTTTTTCATTCATATGTGTTTTGTATGTATGTACCAATGATCTATACTCTTAATTAGAATTCTTTGTTGTTTATTCTTAGTTTATATTACGTACAAATATAATTATATTATATGCACATAACTCTTTTGATATGGGAAAGTTTTTCTTCTTTTCACTTATGAGAGGAGTGCGGCAACCCAAGTGATTCAAAACCAAATTCAGGCTAAATTCATTGATTCGAAAAAGTTACCTGGGGAACGCGACAAGAAGGCTTAACCGGAGTATGACCACAGTAATGAGGGTTTCCCAAGTCAACTAGACCAGTTCGGCGGTGATTGTTGAATTCCAAAATTCTCGTCCTGTCGAAATGAACAGCTCCCTCAATCGATCCAGATAAGCCTCTGACTCTGCACTGATCGGAGTACTATTCCTGACATTCAGTCCTTGAGCTAGGCTGTATCGAGCGTAATCCCAATTCATAGCCGATCGATTGGGAATAAACCGATCCATCATCGGAGTAGGAAGCTGAGAAGAAAATAGCGATTGAACCTGCAGCAATAGAACAAATGTATCAATCAGCACAGGAGAGAGAGAATTTGGGAAGAGAGAGAGGGGGAGAGAGAGAGAGAGAGAGAGAATTTGAGGGTGGCATGTTGACGGGCAACGACTGCGAGATGAATTGTGTCCACCGGCGCTTAGGGTTTGCCGCGTTTAACTGAGTTGCCGCCTTTATTTGGAGAAATATTCAGTGTGCACATTCGCACTAGCACTGTACGCACCCGCGCTCATTAAGCCACCCAGGCGGCCAGGCCTTTAATGTATAAAACTAACAGTAATCGCACAAGAACGAGGGGGTGGCGTCACTGGTGTTTGGTTGAATGTTTCTCGCAATTGCTGGGATCCCAGGGTTCACATTAAGAAAGTTAAAGAGATGCAATTAAAAAATTATTTATATTTACTTGGACTTTGGTATGCTTAAAAATGAAAAATTCTGGTAAATTTACACATATTAAAATAATAATATTTGTTAAGAATTTTTTTTAGTGATACTTTTTTTAACTATTCATCTAAATATATTATAGAAAACAAAAATATTTATAGGTAATTAAACAACTAAGTTAATATGAAAGGATGTATAGTATTTGCACGTAAAACTAAAGAATGCACCAATGTGGATATGGATATCAAAATTCTAATGAAAACGCATTAACTATCATCAAATGTTTAAATGGTGTTGTTTCAAATTCGTCGACCAATGTTATGAAAATTAATAAACTTTTGCATCCTATCATTTGAAGTGAATCAACTTTAATTTTTTTGGCTATTTTGTTTGCATAAAATTGCTATGTTCTAAAATAGTATATTATTTTTGGTAATACTAAAAGTGGTATTAGTAATGTAATATAATTTTTTTGATCAAAACTATAATGCCCCAAAATGCATATGTTTTACTATTTGCATTCTTCTTAATAAATCTCTAAATTATGATTAATAAACTCGATGATAGGGGCGTTATCGCCATCTAAAAAAGACGAGACTTAAAGTATGTGTACTAGAAATAACATAATTAGGTATAACTTCAATCATATACATTCGCGCATTAGCAAACCATATACAGTCAACTGTTAACCCACATATGGTTTATACACCACAGTAAAGTGATTCACCTCATAATCTATACCTTGATCTACTAAAAATTTCAAAATACAACTCCAAAATATGCATGTACTATATCATTGTTGATCCCTCCATATTCTCTTACTCAACTTATTCTCTTCAACTAGTTTGCTAGCATGAGGACGATTTACTGAGCATCTGCCTAAAACAAAATATGAAAAAATATTTTGAACTGTGAGCCAAAGCTCAGTACATGCATTAATGTATTATTAAATGATCCCTGGATAACTGGTTAAGCGTCCGCTTTGCAATTCATTTTAAGTTAAAACAGTGAATGAGATGAATGTAAAACTGCATTACTAGTTATTATCTGTTAATGAACCCCTTGATAGTGTTACGATATACGGATAGGTTTACACATGCCAAGCCGATCGAAACCTAGGCTGAAGCCACGCGGGTAACTAGAGGGCAATGCCCTATAACTGATAACTGATGGGGTCACTAATTATGTGACAAATCACTGATTAAATTGATTCATTGATGTACTTACCAAAACATTATAATAAGTTCTTATTTCTGAAGATACAAGCAATGAACGTACCTGAAGTCTTTAAAATGCAATCTCACTTGATAATACTTATGCACAATAGGAAACGATAGACTAGGCCCCATTTTCTACTTAAGAAATGTAATGATAGGTAAATGCAGTTAGTAAACAACATTTACTCCCATAATTTAACCTTAATGAAAATTGATTAATTAAAAGGGCATCCACGATTCAAACAATTTAATATAAGATAAGTTAAACTAAAATAATTTGAAAGCCAAATAAGTTAGGTTCATTGAACTCAAAGTGAAACAAATTGGAGCAAAATAGAACAAATGAACTAATTGAGGTGATAGTGAAAAGACTTTAATGGATATAAACGGAATATGGGTTTTTGATATTTGTGAAATGGATGACAAAAGGTTTAATGCCAAGTGGGCTGTTGTGAGGTTCAGGCAAGCTCATATGACCTTAGCTTGGGTCGATAGACTCCGATCTTATATCATTACCCTCTCCACTTTTCAAATTTCATTCTCATGCCCATTTAACTTGGTTTTCCAACCCAAGTAAGTTTCTATACATAATCAAAGTTGTTGAACTCACTAAACTTTATAATTTTTTTGCAATATCCATAATTATATAGAGACTTCTGATAATATTTCTGCATGTCAGGATCTCTTTCTTCCCTCATGTTACCATTTGAGGGTCTACTTTAGAAAATCGATATCTTTCACCCTCACCTCCAATTGAACTATGAAATCGCAATATGAAAAGCTTAATAAGTCCCAAAACTTTCATTCACAATGTAAAAAATAATTTCCACAACAAGGTTCCTAAAATTGGGTTAGAACACAACTGTGCACAGCTTCCGTCTATCTTGCATAGTCCTAGTAAAATGGCCATAACTTTTTTTCACATAACTCGGATTAAAGTGATTCAAAAGGCATTTCAAAGATAACTCACTCACCTATATACCCACCAAAAATTATAATTTTTTGATGGGCCAAAAAGTACCAGTTTAATCGCAAAGAGACCCCTATTTTGGATCTGTTCACAGCCCTACTGTTCTTATTTTTTCCCTTTTCTTCACATAATTCCCCTCGAAAATCACTCCTCAAAATCATTTAACAAATTTTTGTTCCTTCTCATCACCTTACAAATCATATTAGTCAGATTTACTCCATAATCATCTGCATCAAGTTTTCGATTCTTCTCTTTTTCAAAATCACTCAAAACACATCCATAAGCTTACTTATTTACATAAATGAGCAAAATGATCTTTTATAATCAATTGAAAAATTTTCCATAATCCACCCCTTTATACAAAATCACTTCAAGTCATTTCTAAATGTAATGCCCCCAATTGCTAATGTCTGATTACTCTAACTTAACTACTAATTTATTGTTCATTTGCAGCAGAAAACTTTTAATCTAATTGAAGGCATTATCGCCGTTTCGGGATGGAACAAGGCTATTTAATTTACTAAACCTTTGGTATTACCCGAAATAAATATTTGTCTTTTCATACTGTTTGTTCCCCTTGTGATAACTTGATGTACCAATGCTAAGCATTATTATCCTCAGGTTTCAAAAGAAAAGCAACACACAATCTCCAAGTTACTAACCTATCATCACTGTGAGCGTTGATTAGCTAGCGATCAATAAATGTCCCTTGTTTTGCTACTTTTCGGTTTCTTAGGAGGTTGACTACTCATTCCTTCACATACCTAAAACAGAAAACATAAAAATAATCGAATGGTGAGTCGAAGCCCAATACGTACATCCCCATACAGTAAAGTAAATTTTATGTAAAATTAGTTGGGCCGGCCGCATTTGAAAATATTTTGTTTTGCAAACAGGAGAGAGAGAATGTATAAGAAAAATTGATTTGCTGATTCTTATATGAAAATAGACCCATTGGTCGATGTACATCTTGAAACGATCGTACTTTAGGTGCTCACCCCCCCAAGCCGATCGAGAAGCCTGAGTTGACGCCGCGCGCGGGTATATTGGTCGGCATAAGCCTTGATAATTGATGGACATAAGCCCTGGTGGTAATTGGCAGGGCCACTTGTTTACGTGACAAAACATTGAGAAATTAGTTCATTAAATGAATCTTGTCTTAATTTTTCATTGATGAGAACACTATGAGTTTTTGAAGAACATAGACAATGTACGTACCTGGTCTTTGAAATTCTCTCTCCTTTATAATAAAGAATGTGCGTTGGCAGCTTGAAGCTACAGATGTGGCCTCATCCCTGCTTTTCATATGTAATTCTTTTTCAATTAGCGCAAGATTACAGAATGTGATTGAATTTCTTGGATTAACAGATAATTTAAGTCCCTTGAACTTTGTGCTAACTATCAGCAAGTAAATATAAATGTTAAAGTTCTTGCCTTGGCTCTATTTTGTTTTTGCTTCCATTCCTCTCCTTTATACTGTTCATCATTTGCTTAATGAATATTATAAACATGTAATGAAGTAATGATGTTATCATCATCTTATTCTAATAATTGGTATAACTACTTATCGTTATCTTGTTAAACTACTAGTATTAATATCATTACGAGTCATTGTTATTCATACTATTTTTTTGTTATCGCAACATTTGAATTGTGGCCATTTTTATCCATTAGGTTCCTCCGTCGACCCAATGTTATGCTTTAAGCTTTCTATAAATCAGGCTTAAACTTCATCTCTGCATTGAATCTTGCATTACCACGTCATGGCAATAAAACACATAACGACAGTCAGTACTATGATCATAGCTCTAGAATGTTCTGTAATAGTCTCGGTCAAGACATGAGCTCTTTTCCCAAAAGTGTAACGTGATGAATTCATATAATCACATTTTGTCAAACATAACATCCTAATCAAAATCCATAAATCAGAAAATACACACTTGGAATTCATAACTCACAAAGTGTACCTCCAAAATTCATGAAATTTTATCATAAATCTCCAAATAATATGGTTTTATGTATATTCTTCAGTAAAATTGTCACAATATTGTCTAACCCAATAGCTCACAATAATCAAAACATTGACCGCATTTCAGCATAAATTCACCGGCAGATTTAATTCAAAATTCATAACTTCGAAACCATATTAGATGAATTTATAACACAATCATCAAGTCACGATACCCTAATCAATCAAATATCTCAACTAAACATGAAATTGTATGGTTGATTTCTGCCAATTGACATTAGTGCTCCAAACTACTAAATCCTAAAACATCAAATTCAAAACTTTAGATCGAGGAATCAAAAATTACTCAACTTGAATTTGCTCCAAGACCAAACCCTAATCTCTTATTCCTCTTCCTTCTCCTTTTTCTTTTCCTCTTCTCTCTCTCTCTCTCTCCCCTCTCTCCCTCTCTCTCTCTCTCTCTCCCCTGTACGTGGTGTGCGTGGGTCGTGTGTGTGAAATCCCCCCCATATATATAAGGGCAAAAAGGAAAAAAAATCTTAGATTTTTTTCCCCCTTCCCTGGTCAAACCGCCTTTGACCGGTCAAAGTCAGTTTGACAAGTCAAACTGACTTTGACCGTTGACTCTTTTTTTTTTTTTGGGGGGCTATGCTATGGTATGCTATATTAATATTGATTTGTTTTTATATACCATTGAATCTTTTCCAAAGCTCTAGATATAATATTTTGGGAGACATTGCCATGTTAACAGATGTTCAATTATTCATCAGCATTTTAATGAATTATTTGAGGAGTAACCAAAAGTTCATTTCGAAGCCATTCTACTGATTCAACCTGCAATCGTACAAATAGAAAATGCTGAATTGAAATGGAAAAATGCTGGCTTGAAATACAGGGTCCAACTTGATTAATTTGTAATTACAGCCTTCCCCCCTTAAAATAAGTTTCGTCCTCGAAACTTGTAGTTTGAAAGGAACTCTCACTGTACTGCAAATAAGTACGAGAAATTGGCTTCATTATGATGACATAATATGGATCTCGAACATAGTTCCTGAGCTGTGGGATCTGAGAATATTCTGTGTATGTCCATGAACTGACTTGCTTAGATGTAAATCAGGTCGTCATTCTATGTAGTGCACACTTGGAGGAACTTTTGAATCTTTTTACTGTAGATTGTCCATATTATTTTTGAATTTTTTATAAGATCTCATGGAGTTCAGTGGAGCATTTTGAGGTTGGTGATTTTTGGAAGTATGTTAAGGAATTGTATAAAGAGCAATAATGAAGATTGAGTGAGCTTGACCATGCAATTATTTTATGCATCTTGGGCCAAGTTATTTAAGGGGGAAATAAATATTTATGGACTTTCATGGAGCTTTACAATTTGGAAGCTTGTTTGCGAGTTTGCATCAATTGGGAATCAAGAAAATATTAAACTTAGTAGGCGCAATAGCTTCTATTGAATTTAATGACTCACTTAGGGTGGAATTCTAGATAATATATGAGAAGTGGGGGAAAGTTGTGACTTGGATTTGGCATGTGCAAGCTCCTGTGAAAAGTCTCAAATTAATATGTAAAGCATATCCATGAATCAGAGCGATGGGAATGGTGGTAATGTGGGGAGCGATGGGAATGGTGGTGATGTGAGTCATTGCCCAAGAAATAAACAGTGGAGTTAAAAATAATTAATAAGGGATGGTTCTAGAATGGCTAAAACAAAGATGGCTATGAATTTTCAAGAATCTAAGAATAGAAAGGGAGTTGTTGCTCAAACGTGTTGCTGTTTCATGCCTGTTGGTAGCTTTTGGGTATGTGAGTTTGAAACCTTTTTGTTCTATGATCGTGGATTTCATTCCTTGAAGCTTGTTCCAATAAGTTCGAATGAACTTTTGTTTTGGGTACATCAGTAGGTTCATCTGTTTCGTGTTTCATGTTTGTTTGCGGTCTTTGAGTGTGTCTAATTGAAATTTTTGGTATCCTGGATTTGAGTTTCGAAGTTGGGGTTAGAACACTAAGATGAGTTAATCGCGAATTCACGAAGTTCCGTAGTACTATTGAAGGAGCAAGTACGGAAACTAGATGGGATGAAGAACATACTCCTTAATTAAAAGCTAAAAGAGACCTAAAGGTCTGATTACATTCAGCAAGCATGACCTTGGGTAGAAGAGAATTAATGCAAGTCAATTAAATAGTAGGTTAAATGATTTTCACAATAACGTTGCATGGTTCTATGCATTAAGAAGTTGAAATTAGTGGCGGCTAGTCATTTGGAGCTGAAGTGCACAATGAGGAAATGTTCATTGGAGACATCTATGGTGAAAGTTTCACGAAGGAAAATTCTTGAGTCATATCAGTGGCAGGTACGACCATCTCTCAATCTGATTAGGTAGTCAGAAGGTTGACTCGCAGCTCAAAAGGTGTTCTTTATGAAATATAGAATGGAATAGGAAAGGATTGGAGTATCTAACAAGGTGACCGTTTAGCCATCATCGGCATGAAAAAAAGTCGATAGGAGAATTTGGATTTGAATGGATAGAGCACAACATAGGCACAATAAAACAAGCTGAAGTGAAACAGGCTTAAGTAAGATAACAGGATTGCATGGAGAAGG
This sequence comes from Carnegiea gigantea, assembly GCA_029747015.1. Lineage (NCBI taxonomy): Eukaryota > Viridiplantae > Streptophyta > Magnoliopsida > Caryophyllales > Cactaceae > Carnegiea > Carnegiea gigantea. The sequence goes on from JAKOGI010001127.1 coordinate 217,055, forward strand.
CCGAGGCTATACTTTGAGCAATGACATGTGACAATAAAGAAACCAGGGGGGTTATAAAATATCTATACATATGATTACATTCTTTGTGAAATGAAGAAGAGAAAGGTGGAGGTCGAAAGTATTAGAATGTTGACAACCACTTAAAATGGAGCAAGGATGGCTCAATAGTTAACAATAGATTTCAAAAACATAGCAGATAATGCCAGGAATAGGTATGAACACCCTTATAAAGCCACGAACTTCTAGAAATATGAAACTGAAGAAGGACCAGATATCGTTGATGGAGGCAAAGGTTAAGGATATGAGGCAAATATAACAAATATAAGAAATGATCGAAATAATAACATTAGTACAAAAACAAATTAATCAGTAAGGATTCGTATGCCAGTTAAGATCTGTTAAGCGGAAGCCCGGGGTCGAGGGGAGGTGAAACAGCAAGGAAACGATGCTAGTACACAAATCAGGATGATCAAGAATGAAGTGGATTAATGACTAGAATCATTTGAGAATGTTGCCGATGTAAGATTTGTAATGTAAGGAGCAGATGACAGGTTTGGGAAACGATGGGTAATTCAATGTTACCATGATGTAGATGGAGTGAAAATAACTGTAAGCGTAAACGATTTAGGCATGGAGGGCAATAAGAATGAAACAATTCCAATCATTGATCATATAGGGACCAGAGCATTGCGCATATATCCGAAACCAGAATAGTAGGGAAATAGTCATCTATGTAATGATGGGATGTTAAGGGGAAAATCACATGACTATTGAAATAATGATCATCGAAGATAGCAGAGGTAATTAGTGGAAGCATGAGAGAGACGTAACTCGTCATAATGGGAGGGATTCCCCTATAGACATTAAAGTCATGAGAAAATTCAATGAAGAAAATGATTGGTAATAAAGTATTGTTGTAACACTTGAATGGTTTGCGAAGCTTAATGTGAATGAAAAGGATCACAAATTAGAGTATGTTATTGCACAACAAGAGGGTAGCTAGCTTCAGGTGGCAGCTAAAGAAATCAGAAAGGATGCTAACTTAGGTAGTAATATCTGATAAGGGGGGCCTATTATCAATTGTGCAAAGGTCAGTAGACTCCCATTTGGATCAATGCTGGGATTCAGGTTGATAAGACTTCGAGGATTTGAAAAGCTCAAAGGTACATTGCTTCATAAGGTCCATGCAACAGACAGATATATGTATGCTTAACTCACTTCTTCAATTTCTTGCCAACATACTCTGTGATGCGTCAACAAGTGCCCCTGTGTTCAATTCCAATAGTTATTGTACTTATTATGCTTTTCCAATGATTATTTATTCCCCCAAAATCTTATTTACTCCTGGCGATTATAAATTATGGCTTCTAGAGTCTCCCACATAACAAACCCATTGATATATTTGGTATATCCTCATGCCTCTCCTTTACGGTTTCACTTTTATAGGTTATCGTCTCTTTCCTGATCCTTGTTAGTCCCAAGGGACTTGCTTATCAAATTATCTGATGCTCCACAAGGCATAATCTTTCCCACATAAGTTATTTTGCTTAATCTTATGAGTATTGCTGAGTCCCTCAATACCGATGATCTGACTTGGCATAATAAGAGAAATTATTGATATTGTCTCCTTAGAACCTCTTAATACTTATTTAACTCAATTTTCAACCCAAGTTTCTGTACATAATTAAACTTATTCACTACATTTTGACATTTTTTTGCAATACCCATAGAAACGTCTGAAAATATTTCCAAATGTTGCTGCTTGCTGGTCTGCATTATGAAAAGATCATGATGTCCACTAAAACTTTTATTGGGGACACGGAGCATGATTCATATAGTAAGTTTCCTAAATCCTCACAAATGCGCAATTCCAGAGTCTATTGAAAGCAAACTCCTCAAGCTATCACTAAACCATCCACGAATTTTTGATGCGCCAATTGATACCAATTTTCCCCCAAAGTAAACCTTGTTTCGGGTCTATTTGCAATCTTTTCTTCACATCATCATTCACTAAAATCACTCTTTAACTTATATAGATCAGCATGAGCACCTTGATATTCCTTACCAATGTCAAATATCACAAAATCTCATTTAAAACAATCAAAATCCATCATTACATCCTAAACGTGCATGATCATGAACAACTTCAAACATTACTTGCTTTCAAGAGTCTTCTGAGATATGCCACCTAAAATCCATTCATGGCAATCTCCAGGTACATGTAAATTTTGATTAATAGGTGTAGTCATCATCGACCCAACCATATTATAGAATTAGGAGTCCCTACGAGAGTTCTCCCCCACACATTCCCGATATTTCCTATGTTTATATCGCCTAAGTTGAGGCTTACTTGTTTATATGATCTGGGTCAACGACCCTGATTTTAAAACGCCCCCTAACATTCCAAATATAAATATCCTCCATATCTTTCTGCCTTTGTTACTGCTAACCATGCTTCTAAGGTATAATGACTTGTCGGCACCTAGCAGTTGGTAGCCTACATAGGTTCATATACTCCACATGCACCTTAATAATAAGACCTTCTTTGTGTGACATCTTATCTTGACCCATACAATCAATATAAGATCAATTTACACCACATAAGCTATTGAATTGCCCAACCGGACTCCTTATGATTATTGTAAAGCATTTATGACCCTGTGATCGGCCCTCTGCATTCCCATTTCAGCAACTTTGCCATGGATATTTCCTAATAAACCAACCTATGAATATCGCTGCAAGGTACATTCCTCCCGTTTCACATGTATAATATAATTTCGCACTACATTAGATCATATAAGTGTTTGCAGACTGTTCCTTCTTGCAACAGTTGAAACCTCACGGTACCCAAACGTTACGTATTCATCACATCATAATAAAACCAATTCTCTAAGTTGAAAGTCTCCTGGTGACTCAAACAAGCAACCCAAGATTCCACAAGATTTGCTATGAGATTAGTATACTTTTCTAGAATACACACGTCATCAAGAAGTTGACTAAATGCATCCTCACTCTAGTGTACTAGCGATGGAATCCCTGAGTTATTTACCTATACCATTGATCTTATTATCAAAAGATTCAGGCTAGGTAAATGTTTCCTAAAACATCCCCATGATAAATTCCTGGTCGCACATTCTTCTCACTGATCCAGCCTACCTCATAGGTATCCTTCTAGCCCACAGTGATGCTAAACATGTCTCTGATACCACAACTGTAACGCCCCCAATTGCTAATGTCTGATTACTCTAACTTAACTACTAATTTATTGTTGATTTGCAGTGGAAGACTTTTAATCTAATTGGAGGCATTACCGCCGTTCCGGCATGTTACAAGGCTATTTAATTTACTAAACCTTTGGTATTACCCGAAATAAATATTTGTCTTTTCATACTGTTTGTCCCCCTTGTGATAACTTGATGTACCAATGCTAAGCATTATTATCCTCAGGTTTCAAAAGAAAAGTAACACACAATCTCCAAGTTACTAACATATCATCAGTGTGAGCGTTGACTAGCTAGCGATCAGTAAATGTCCCTTGTTTTGCTACTTTCCGGTTGCTCAGGAGGTTGACTACTCATTCCTTCACATACCTAAAACAGAAAACATAAAAATAATCGAATGGTGAGCCGAAACCCAATACGTATATCCCCATGCAGTAAAGTAAATTTTATGTAAAATTAGTTGGGTCGGCCACATTTCAAAATATTTTGTTTTGCAAACAGGAGAGAGGGAATGTATAAGAAAAATTGATTTTCTGATTCTTATATGAAAGTAGACCCCTTGGTCGATGTACATCTTGAAACGATCGTACTTTAGGTGCTCACCCCCTCAAGCCGATCGAGAAGCCTGAGTTGACGCCGCGCGCGGGTATATTGGTCGGCATAAGCCTTGATAATTGATGGGCGTAAGCCCTGGTGGTAATTGGCAGGGCCACTTGTTTACGTGACAAAATATTGAGAAATTGGTTCATTAAATGAATCTTGTCTTAATTTTTCATTGCTGAGAGCACTATGAGTTTTTGAAGAATATAGACAATGTACATACCTGATCTTTGAAATTCTCTATCCTTTATAATGAAGAATGTGCGTTGGCAGCTTGAAGCTACAGATGTGGCCTCATCCCTAGCTTTCATATGTAATTCTTTTTCAATTAGCGCAAGATTACAAAATGTGATTGAATTTCTTGGGTTAATAGATAATTGAAATCCCTTGAACTTTGTGCTAACCATCAGCATGTAAATATAATTGTTAAAGTTCTTGCCTTGGCTCTATTTTGTTTTTGTTTCCATTCCTCTCCTTTATACTGTTCATCATTTGCTTAATGAATATTATAAACATGTAATGAGGTAATGATGTTATCATCATCTTATTCTAATAATTGGTATAATTACTTATCGTTATTTTGTTAAACTACTAGTATTAATATCATCACGAGTCATTGTTATTCATACTATTTTTTTGTTATCGCAACATTTGAATTGTGGCCATTTTTATCCATTACTGGTTCCTCCGTCGACCCAATGTTATGCTTTAAGCTTTCTATAAATCAGGTTTAAACTTCATCTCTGCATTGAATCTTACGTTACCACGTCATGGCAATAAAACACATAACGACAGTCACTACTATGATCATAGCTCTAGAATGTTCTGTAATAGCCTCGGTCAAGACGTGAGCTCTTTTCCCAAAAGTGTAACGTGATGAACTCATATAATCACATTTCGTCAAACATAACATCCTAGTCAAAATCCATAAATCAGAAAATACACACTTGAAATTCATACCTCACAAAGTGTACCTCCAAAATTCATGAAATTTTATCATAAATCTCCAAATAATATGGTTTTATGTATATTCTTCAGTAAAATTGTCACAATGTTGTCCAACCCAATAGCTTACAATAATCAAAACATTGACCGCATTTCAGCATAAATTCACCGGCAGATTTAATACAAAATTCATAACTTCGAAATCATATTAGATGAATTCATAACATAATCATCAAGTCACGATACCCCAATCAATCAAATATCTCAACTAAACATGAAATTGTATGGTTGATTTCTGCCAATTGACATGAGTGCTCCAAACTACTAAATCCTAAAACATCAAATTCAAAACTTTAGATCGAGGAATTAAAAATTACTCACCTTGAATTTGCTCTAAGACCAAACCCTAATCTCTTATTCCTCTTCCTTCTCCTTTTTCTTTTCCTCTTCTCTCTCTCTCTCTCTCCCCCCCCTTGTGCGCGGTGTGCGTGCATGGTGTGTGTGAAATCCCCCCCATATTTATAGGGGCAAAAAGGAAAAAAAATCTTAGATTTTTTCCCCCTTCCCTGGTCAAACCGCCTTTGACCGATTTTGATCGGTCAAACTAACTTTGACCGTTGACTCTTTTTTTTTTTTGGGGCTATGCTACGCTATGCTATATTAATATTGATTTGTTTTTATACACCGTTGAATCTTTTCCAAAGCTCTAGATATAACATTTTGAGAGACATTGCCATGTTAACATATGTTCAATTATTCATTAGCATTTTAATGAATTATTTGAGGAGTAACCAAAAGTTCATTTCGAGGTCATTCTGCCGATTCAACCTGCAATCGTACAAATAGAAAATGCTAAATTGAAATGGGAAAATGCTGGCTTGAAATGCAGGGCCCAACTTGATTAATTTGTAATTACGATGATTTAATATAATTAACATGAATATTAGAGTCGGGCTGTTACAGTCTTCCCCCCTTAAAATAAGTTTCGTCCTCGAAACTTGTAGTTTGAAAGGAACTCTCACTGTACTGCAAATAAGTACGAGAAATTGGCTTCATTATGATGACATAATATGGATCTCGAACATAGTTCCTGAGCTGTGGCATCTGAGAATATTCTGTGTATGTCCATGAACTGACTTGCTTAGATGTAAATCAGGTCGTCATTCTATGTAGTGCACACTTGGAGGAACTTCTGAATCTTTTTACTGTAGATTGTCCATATTATTTTTGAATTTTTTGTAAGATCTCATGGAGTTCAGTGGAGCATTTTGAGGTTGGTGATTTTTGGAAGTATGTTAAGGAATTGTATAAAGAGCAATAATGAAGATTGAGTGAGCTTGACCATGCAATTATTTTGTGCATCTTGGGCCAAGTTATTTAAGGGGGAAATAAATATTCATGGACTTTCATGGAGCTTTACAATTTGGAAGCTTGTTTGTGAGTTTGCATCAATTGGGAATCAAGAAAATATTAAACTTAGTAGGCGCAATAGCTTCTATTGAATTTAATGACTCACTTAGGGTGGAATTCCAGATAATATATGAGAAGTGAGGGGAAGTTGTGACTTGGATTTGGCATGTGCAAGCTCCTGTGAAAAGTCTCAAATTAATATGTAGAGCATATCCATGAATCAGAGCGATGGGAATGGTGGTAATGTGGGGAGCGATGGGAATGGTGGTGATGTAAGTCATTGCCCAAGAAATAAACAGTGGAGTTAAAAATAATCAATAAGGGATGGTTCTAGAATGGCTAAAACAAAGATGGCTCTGAATTTTCAAGAATCTAAGAATAGAAAGGGAGTTGTTGCTCAAATGTGTTGCTGTTTCATGCCTGCTGGTAGCTTTTAGGTATGTGAGTTTGAAACCTTTTTGTTCTATGATCGTGGATTTCATTCCTTGAAGCTTGTTCCAATGAGTTCGAATGAACTTTTGTTTTGGGTACGTCAGTAGGTTCATCTGTTTTGTATTTCATGTTTGTTTGCGGTTTTTGAGTGTGTCTGATTGAAATTTTTGGTATCCTGGATTTGAGTTTCGAAGTTGGGGTTAGAACACTAAGATGCGTTAATCGCGAATTCACGAAGTTCCGCAGTACTATTAAAGGAGCAAGTACGAAAACTAGATGGGATGAAGAACATACTCCTTAATTAACAGCTCAAAGAGACCTGAAGGTCTGATTACATTCAGCAAGCATGACCTTGGGTAGAAGAGAATTAATGCAAGTCAATTAAATAGTAGGTTAAATGATTTTCACAATAGCGTTGAATGGTTCTATGCATTAAGAAGTTCAAATTAGTGGAAGCTAGTCATTTGGAGCTGAAGTGCACAAGGAGGAAATGTTCATCGGAGACATCTATGGTGAAACTTTCACGAAGGAAAATTCCTGAGTCATGTCAGTGGCAGGTACGACCATCTCTCAATCTGATTAGGTAGTCAGAAGGTTGACTCACAGCTCAAAAGGTGTTCTTTATGAAATATAGAATGGAATAGGAAAGGATTGGAGTATCTAACAAGGTGACCGTTTAGCCATCATCGGCATGAAAAAAAGTCGATAGGAGAATTTGGATTTGAATGGATAGAGTACAACATAGGCACAATAAAATAAGCTGAAGTGAAACAAGCTTAAGTAAGATAACCGGATTGCATGGAGAAGGCCGAGGCTATACTTTGAGGAGTGACATGTGACAATAAAGAGACTAGGGGGGTTATAAAATATCTATACATTCTTAGTGAAAAGAAGAAGAGAAAGGTGGAGGTCGAAAGTATTAGAATGTTGACAACCATTAAAATGGAGCAAGGATGGCTCAATAGTTAACAATAGATTTCAAAAACATAGCAGATAATACCAGGAATAGGTATGAACACCCTTTCAAAGCCACGATCTTCTAGAAGTATGAAATTAAAGAAGGACCAGATATCATTGATGGAGGTAAAGGTTAAGGATATGAGGTAAATATAACAAATATAAGAAATGATCGAAATAATAGCATTAGTACAAAAACAAATTAATCAATAAGGTTTCGTATGCCAGTCAAGATCTGTTAAGCAGATGCTCAGGGTCGAGGGGAGGTGAAACAGCAAGGAAATGATGCTAGTACACAAATCAGGATGATCAAGAATGAAGTGGATTAATGACTAGAAATATTTGAGAATGTTCCCGATGTAAGATTTGTAATGCAAGGAGCAGATGATAGGTTTGGGAAACGATGGGTCATTCAATGACACCATGATGTAGATGGAGTGAAAATAACTATAAGCGTAAACGATTTAGGCATGGAGGGCAATAAGAATGAAATAGTTCCAATCATTGATCATATAGGGACCAGAGCATTGCGCATATATCCGAAACCAGAATAGTAGGGGAATAGTCATCTATGTAATGATGGGATGTTAAGGGGAAAATCACATAACTATTGAAATAATGATCATCGAAGATAGTGGTAATTAGTGGAAGCATGAGAGAGACGTAACTCGTCATAATGGGAGGGATTCCCTTATAGACATTAAAGTCATGAGAAAATTCAATGAAGAAAATGATTGGTAATGAAGTATTGCTGTAACACTTGAATGGTTTGCGAAGCTTAATGTGAATGAAAAGGATCACAAATTAGAGTATGTTATTACACAACAAGGGGGTGGCTGGCTTCAGGTGGCAGCTAAAGAAATCAGGAAGGATGCTAACTTAGGTAGTGATATCTGACAAGGGGGCCTATTATCAATTGTGCAAAGGTCAGTGGACTCCCATTTGGATCAATGCTGGGATTCAGGTTGATAAGGCTTCGATGATTTGAAAAGCTAAAAGGTACATTGCTTCATAAGGTCCATGCAACAGACAGATATATGTATGTGTCTTCAATTTCTTGCCAACATACTCTGTGATGCGTCAACAAGTGCCTCTGTGTTCAATTCCAATAGTTATTGTACTTATTATGCTTTTCCAATGATTATTTATTCCCCCAAAATCTTATTTACTCCTGGCAATTATAAATTATGGCGTCTACAGTCTCCCACATAATAAATCCATCGATATATTTGGTATATCCTCATGCCTCTCCCCTACGGTTTCACTTTTATAGGTTATCGTCTTTTTCCTGATCCTTGTTAGTCCCAAGGGACTTGCTTATCAAATTATCTGATGCTTCATAAGGCATAATCTTTCCTACATAAGTTATTTTGCTTAATCTTATGAGCATTGCTGAGTCTCTCAATACCCATGATCTGACTTGGCATAATAAGAGAAATTATTGATATCGTCTCCTAAGAACCTCTTAATACTTATTTAACTCAATTTTCAACCCAAGCTTCTGTACATAATTAAACTTGTTCACTATATTTTGACATTTTTTTACAATACCCATAGAAACGTCTGAAAATATTTCCAAATGTTGCTGCTTGCTGGTCAGCATTATGAAAAGATCATGATGTCCATTAAAACTTTTATTGGGGACACGGAGCATGATTCATATAGTAAGGTTCCTAAATCCTCACAATTGCATTATTCCAGAGTCTATTAAAAGCAAACTCCTCAAGCTATCACTAAACCATCCACGAATTTTTGATGCGCCAATTGATACCAATTTTCCCCCGAAGTAACCCTTGTTTCGGGTTTATTTGCAATCTTTTCTTCACATCATCATTCACTAAAATCACACTTTAACTTATATAGATCAGCATGAGCATCTTGATATTCCTTACCAATGTCAAATATCACAAAATCTCATTTAAAACAATCAAAATCCATCATGACATCCTAAACGTGCGTGATCATGAACAACTTCAAACATTACTTGCTTTCAAGAGTCTTCTGAGATATGCCACCTAAAATCCATTCATGGTAATCTCCAGGTACCTGTAAATTTTGATTAATAGGTGTAGTCATCATCGACCCAACCATATTACAGAATTAGAAGTCTCTACGAGAGTTCTCCCCCGCACATTCCCGATGTTTCCTATGTTTATATCGCCTAAGTTGAGGCTTACTTGTTTATATGATCTGGGTCAACGACCCTGATTTTAAAACGCCCCCTAACATTCCAAATATAAATATCCTCCATATCTTTCTGCCTTTGTTACTGCTAACCATGCTTCTAAGGTATAATGACTTGTCGGCACCTAGCAGTTGGTAGCCTACATAGGTTCATATACTCCACATGCACCTTAATAATAAGACCTTCTTTGTGTGACATCTTATCTTGACCCATACAATCAATATAAGATCAATTTACACCACATAAGCTATTGAATTGCCCAACCAAACTCCTTATGATTATTGTAAAGCATTTATGACCCTGTGATCGGCCCTCTGCATTCCCATTTCAGTAACTTTGCCATGGATATTTCCTAATAAACCAACCTATGAATATCGCTGCAAGGTACATTCCTCCCGTTTCACATGTATAATATAATTTCGTACTGCATTAGATCATATAAGCGTTTGCAGACTCTTCCTTCTTGCAATAGTTGAAACCTCACGATACCCAAATGTTATGTATTCATCACATCATAATAAAACCAATTCTCTAAGTTGAAAGTCTCCTGGTGACTCAAACAAGCAACCGAAGATTCCACAAGATTTGCTATGAGATTAGTATACTTTTCTAGAATACACACTTCATCAAGAAGTTGACTAAATGCATCCTCGCTCTAGTTTACTAGCGATGGAACCCCTAAAGAGTTATTTACCTACACCATTGATCTTATTATCAAAAGATTCAGGCTAGGTAAATGTTTCCTAAAATATCCCCATGATAAATTCCTGGTCGCATATTCTTCTCACTGATCCAGCCTACCTCATAGGTATCCTTCTAGCTCACAGTGATGCTAAACATGTCTCTGATACCACAATTGTAACGCCCTCAATTGCTAATGTCTGATTACTCTAACTTAACTACTAATTTATTGCTGATTTGCAGTGGAAGACTTTTAATCTAATTGGAGGCATTACCATCGTTCCGACATGGAACAAGGCCATTGAATTTACTAAATCTTTGGTATTACCCGAAATAAATATTTGTCTTTTCATACTGTTTGTCCCCCTTGTGATAACTTGATGTACCAATGCTAAGCATTATTATCCTTAGGTTTCAAAAGAAAAGCAACACACAATCTCCAAGTTACTAACTTATCATCACTATGAGCGTTGACTAGCTAGCGATCAGTAAATGTCCCTTGTTTTGCTACTTTCCGGTTTCTCAGGAGGTTGACTACTCATTCTTTCACATACCTAAAACAGAAAACATAAAAATAATCGAATGGTGAGCCGAAGCTCAATACATACATTCCCATGCAGTAAAGTAAATTTTATGTAAACTTAGTTGGGCCGGCTGTATTTCAAAATATTTTGCTTTGCAAACAGGAGAGAGAGCATGTATAAGAAAAATTAATTTGCTGATTCTTATATGAAAGTAGACCCCTTGGTCGATGTATATCTTGAAACGATCGTACTTTAGGTGCTCACCCCTCCAGGTCGATCGAGAAGCCTGAGTTGATGCCGCTCGCGGGCATATTGGTCGGCGTAAGCCTTGATAATTGATGGGCATAAGCCCTGGTGGTAATTGGTAGGGCCACTTGTTTACGTGACAAAACATTGAGAAATTGGTTCTTTAAATGAATCTTGTCTTAATTTTTCATTGCTGAGAACACTATGAGTTTTTGAAGAACATAGACAATGTACGTACCTGGTCTTTGAAATTCTCTCTCCTTTATAATAAAGAATGTGCGTTGGCAGCTTGAAGTTACAGATGTAGCCTCATCCCTGCTTTTCATATGTAATTCTTTTTCAATTAGCGCAAGATTACAAAATGTGATTGAATTTCTTGGGTTAATAGATAATTGAAATCCCTTGAACTTTGTGCTAACCATCAGCATGTAAATATAATTGTTAAAGTTCTTGCCTTGGCTCTATTTTGTTTTTGTTTCCATTCCTCTCCTTTATACTGTTCATCATTTGCTTAATGAATATTATAAACATGTAATGAGGTAATGATGTTATCATCATCTTATTCTAATAATTGGTATAATTACTTATCGTTATTTTGTTAAACTACTAGTATTAATATCATTACGAGTCATTGTTATTCATACTATTTTTTTGTTATCGCAACATTTGAATTGTGGCCATTTTTATCCATTACTGGTTCCTCCGTCGACCCAATGTTATGCTTTAAGCTTTCTATAAATCAGGTTTAAACTTCATCTCTGCATTGAATTTTGCATTACCACGTCATGGCAATAAAACACATAACGACAGTTACTACTATGATCATAGCTCTAGAATGTTCTGTAATAGCCTGGGTCAAGACATGAGCTCTTTTCCCAAAAGTGTAACGTGATGAACTCATATAATCCCATTTCGTCAAACATAACATCCTAATCAAAATCCATAAATCAGAAAATACACACTTGAAATTCATAACTCACAAAGTGTACCTCCAAAATTCATGAAATTTTATCATAAATCTCCAAATAATATGGTTTTATGTATATTCTTCAGTAAAATTGTCACAGTGTTGTCCAACCCAATAGCTCACAATAATCAAAACATTGACCGCATTTCAGCATAAATTCACCGGCAGATTTAATTCAAAATTCATAACTTCGAAACCATATTAGATGAATTCATAACATAATCATCAAGTCACGATACCCCAATCAATCAAATATCTCAACTAAATATGAAATTGTATGGTTGATTTCTGCCAATTGACATCAGTGCTCCAAACTACTCAATCCTAAAACATCAAATTCAAAACTTTAGATCGAGGAATCAAAAATTACTCACCTTGAATTTGCTATAAGACCAAACCCTAATCTCTTATTCCTCTTCCTTCTCCCTTTTCTTTTCCTCTTCTCTCTCTCTCTCTCTCTCTCTCTCTCTCTCCCCCCCCTGTGCGCGGTGTGCGTGCATGGTGTGTGTGAAATCCCCCCCATATATATAGGGGCAAAGAGGAAAAAAAATCTTAGATTTTTTTCCCCCTTCCCTGGTCAAACCGCCTTTGACCGGTCAAAGTCAGTTTGACAAGTCAAACTGACTTTGACCGTTGACTCTTTTTTTTTTTTTGGGGGGCTATGCTATGGTATGCTATATTAATATTGATTTGTTTTTATATACCATTGAATCTTTTCCAAAGCTCTAGATATAACATTTTGAGAGACACTGTCATGTTAACAGATGTTCAATTATTTATTAGCATTTTAATGAATTATTTGAGGAGTAACCAAAAGTTCATTTCGAGGCTATTCTGCCGATTCAACCTGCAATCGTACAAATAGAAAATGCTGAATTGAAATGGGAAAATGCTGGCTTGAAATGCAGGGCCCAACTTGATTAATTTGTAATTACGATAATTTAAGATAATTAACATGAATATTAGAGTCGGGCTGTTACAACCTTCCCCCCTTAAAATAAGTTTCGTCCTCGAAACTTGTAGTTTGAAAGGAACTCTCACCGTACTGCAAATAAGTACGAGAAATTGGCTTCATTATGATGACATGATATGGATCTCGAACATAGTTCCTGAGCTGTGAGATCTGAGAATATTCTGTATATGTCCATGAACTGACTTGCTTAGATGTAAATCAGGTCGTGATTCTGTGCAGTGCACACTTGGAGGAACTTCTGAATCTTTTTACTGTAGATTGTCCATATTATTTTTGAATTTTCTGTAAGATCTCATGGAGTTCAGTAGAGGATTTTGAGGTTGGTGATTTTTGGAAGTATGTTAAGGAATTGCATAAAGAGCAATGATGAAGATTGAGTGAGTTTGACCATGCAATTATTTTGTGCATCTTGGGCCAAGTCATTTAAGGGGGAAATAAATATTCATGGACTTTCATGGAGCTTTACAATTTGGAAGCTTGTTTGCGAGTTTGCATCAATTGGGAGTCAAGAAAATATCAAACTTAGCAGGCGCAATAACTTCTATTGAATTTAATGACTCACTTGGGTTGGAATTCTAGATAATATATGAGAAGTGGGGAAAAGTTGTGACTTGGATTTGGCCTGTGCAAGCTCCTGTGAAAAGTCTCAAATTAATATGTAGAGCATATCCATGAATGAGAGCGATGGGAATGGTAGTAATGTGGGGAGCGATGGGAATGGTGGTGATGTGAGTCATTGCCCAAGAAATAAACAGTGGAGTTAAAAATAATCAATAAGGGATGGTTCTAGAATGGCTAAAATAAAGATGGCTATGAATTTTCAAGAATCTAAGAATAGAAAGGGAGTTGTTGCTCAAATGTGTTGCTGTTTCATGCCTGTTGGTAGCTTTTAGGTATGTGAGTTTGAAACCTTTTTGTTCTATGATCATGGATTTCATTCCTTGAAGCTTGTTCAAATGAGTTCGAATGAACTTTTGTTTTGGGTACGTCAGTAGGTTCATCTGTTTTGTGTTTCATGTTTGTTTGCGGTTTTTGAGTGTGTCTGATTGAAATTTTTGGTATCCTGGATTTGAGTTTCGAAGTTGGGGTTAGAAGACTAAGATGAGTTAATCGCGAATTCACGAAGTTTCGCAGTACTATTGAAGGAGTAAGTAGGGAAACTAGATGGGATGAAGAACATACTACTTAATTAAAAGCTCAAAGAGACCTGAAGGTCTGATTACATTCAGCAAGCATGACCTTGGGTAGAAGAGAATTAATGCAAGTCAATTAAATAGTAGGTTAAATGATTTTCACAATAGCGTTAAATGGTTCTATGCATTAAGAAGTTGAAATTAGTGGCAGCTAGTCATTTGGAGCTGAAGTGCATAATGAGGAAATGTTCATTGGAGACATCTATGGTGAAAATTTCACGAAGCAAAATTCCTGAGTCATGTCAGTGGCAGGTACGACCATCTCTCAATCTGATTAGGTAGTCAGAAGGTTGACTCACAGCTCAAAAGGTGTTCTTTATGAAATATAGAATGGAATAGGAAAGGATTGGAGTATCTAACAAGGTGACCGTTTAGCCATCATCGGCATGAAAAAAAGTCGATAGGAGAATTTGGATTTGAATGGATAGAGTACAACATAGGCACAATAAAACAAGCTGAAGTGAAACAAGCTTAAGTAAGATAACAAGATCGCATGGAGAAGGCCGAGGCTATACTTTGAGGAATGACATGTGACAATAAAGAAACTAGGGGGGTTATAAAATATCTATACATATGATTACATTCTTAGTGAAATGAAGAAGAGAAAGGTGGAGGTCGAAAGTGTTAGAATGTTGACAACCACTTAAAATGGAGCAAGGATGGCTCAATAGTTAACAATAGATTTCAAAAACATAGCAGATAATGCCAAGAATAGGTATGAACACCCTTGCAAAGCCACGATCTTCTAGAAGTATGAAATTAAAGAAGGACCAGATATCGTTGATGGAGGTAAAGGTTAAGGATATGAGGCAAATATAACAAATATAAGAAATGATCGAAATAGTAGCATTAGTACAAAAACAAATTAATCAGTAAGGTTTCGTATGCCAGTCAAGATCTGTTAAGCGGATGCTAGGGGTCGAGGGGAGGTGAAACAGCAAGGAAACGATGCTAGTACACAAATCTGGATGATCAAGAATGAAGTGGATTAATGACTAGAAATATTTGAGAATGTTGCCGATGTAAGATTTATAATGCAAGGAGCAGATGACAGGTTTGGGAAACAATGGGTAATTCAATGATACCATGATTTAGATGGAGTGAAAATAACTGTAAGCGTAAACGATTTAGGCATGGAGGGCAATAAGAATGAAATAGTTCCAATCATTGATCATATAGGGACCAGAGCATTGTGCATATATCCCAATCCAGAATAGTAGGGGAATAGTCATCGTAATGATGGGATGTTAAGGGGAAAATCACATGACTATTGAAATAATGATCACCGAAGATAGCAGAGGTAATTAGTGGAAGCATGAGAGAGACGTTACTCGTCATAATGGGAGGGATTCCCTTATAGACATTAAAGTCATGAGAAAATTCAATGAAGAAAATGATTGGTAATGAACTATCACTGTAACACTTGAATGGTTTGCGAAGCTTAATGTGAATGAAAAGGATCAGAAATTAGAGTATGTTATTGCACAACAAGGGGGTGGCTAGCTTCAGGTGGCAGCTAAAGAAATCAGGAAGGATGCTAACTTTGATAGTAATATCTGATAAGGGGGGCCTATTATCAATTGTGCAAAGGTCAGTGGACTCCCATTTGGATCAATGCTGGGATTCAGGTTGATAAGGCTTCGAGGTTTTGAAAAGCTCAAAGGTACATTGCTTCATAAGGTCCATACAACAGACAGATATATGTATGCTTAACTCACTTCTTCAATTTCCTGCCAACATACTCTGTGATGCGTCAACAAGTGCCCCTGTGTTCAATTCCAATAGTTATTGTACTTATTATGCTTTCCCAATGATTATTTATTCCCCCAAAATCTTATTTACTCCTGGCGATTATAAATTATGGCTTCTAGAGTCTCCCACATAACAAACCCATCGATATATTTGGTATATCCTCATGCCTCTCCCCTACGGTCTTACTTTTTATAGGTTATCGTCTTTTTCCTGATCCTTGTTAGTCCCAAGGGACTTACTTATCGAATTATCTGACGCTCCATAAGGCATAATCTTTCCCACATAAGTTATTTTGCTTAATCTTATGAGCATTGCTGAGTCCCTCAATACCCATGATCTGACTTGGCATAATAAGAGAAATTATTGATATCGTCTCCTTAGAACCTCTTAATACTTATTTAACTCAATTTTCAACCCAAGCTTCTGTACATAATTAAACTTGTTCACTACATTTTGACATTTTTTTACAATACCCATAGAAACGTCTGAAAATATTTCCAAATGTTGCTGCTTGCTGGTCTGCATTATGAAAAGATCATGATGTCCACTAAAACTTTTATTGGGGACACGGAGCATGATTCATATAGTAAGGTTCCTAAATCCTCACAATTGCGTAATTCCAGAGTCTATTGAAAGCAAACTCCTCAAGCTATCACTAAACCATCCACGAATTTTTGATGCACCAATTGATACCAATTTTCCCCCAAAGTAACCCTTGTTTCGGGTCTATTTGCAATCTTTTCTTCACATCATCATTCACTAAAATCACTCTTTAACTTATATAGATCAGCATGAGCATCTTGATATTCCTTACCAATGTCAAATATCACAAAATCTCATTTAAAACAATCAAAATCCATCATTACATCCTAAACGTGCGTGATCATGAACAACTTCAAACATTACTTGCTTTCAAGAGTCTTCTGAGATATGTCAGCTAAAATGCATTCATGGTAATCTCCAGGTACCTGTAAATTTTGATTAATAGGTGTAGTCATCATCGACCCAACCATATTATAGAATTAGGAGTCTCTACGAGAGTTCTCCCCCGCACATTCCCGATGTTTCCTATGTTTATATCGCCTAAGTTGAGGCTTACTTGTTTATATGATCTGGGTCAATGACCCTGATTTCAAAACGCCCCCTAACATTCCAAATATAAATATCCTCCATATCTTTTTACCTTTGTTACTGCTAACCATGCTTCTAAGGTATAATGACTTGTTGGCACCTAGCAGTTGGTAGCCTACATAGGTTCATATACTCCACATGCACCTTAATAATAACACCTTCTTTGTGCGACATCTTATCTTGACCCATACAATCAATATAAGATCAATTTACACCACATAAGCTATTGAATTGCCCAACCGGACTCCTTATGATTATTGTAAAGCATTTATGACACTGTGATAGGCCCTCTGCATTCCCATTTCAGCAACTTTGCCATGGATATTTCCTAATAAACTAACCTATGAATATCACTGCAAGGTACATTCCTCCCATTTCACATGTATAATATAATTTCATACTGCATTAGATCATATAAGCGTTTGCAGACTCTTCCTTCTTGCAATAGTTGAAACCTCACGATACCCAAACGTTATGTATTCATCACATCATAATAAAACCAATTCTCTAAGTTGAAAGTCTCCTGGTGACTCATACAATCAACCCAAGATTCCACAAGATTTGCTATGAGATTAGTATACTTTTCTAGAATACACACGTCATCAAGAAGTTGACTAAATGCATCCTCGCTCTAGTTTACTAGCGATGGAACCCCTAAAGAGTTATTTACCTATACCATTGATCTTATTATCAAAAGATTCAAGCTAGGTAAATGTTTCCTAAAACATCCCCATGATAAATTCCTAGTCGCACATTCTTCTCACTGATCCAGCCTACCTCATAGGTATCCTTCTAGCTCACGGTGATGCTAAACCTGTCTCTGATACCACAACTGTAATGCCCTCAATTGCTAATGTCTGATTACTCTAACTTAACTACTAATTTATTATTGATTTGCAGCGGAACACTTTTAATCTAATTAGAGGCATTACTGTCGTTCCGGCATAGAACAAGGCTATTTAATTTACTAAACCTTTGGTATTACCCGAAATAAATATTTGTCTTTTCATACTGTTTGTCCCCCTTGTGATAACTTGATGTACCAATGCTAAGCATTATTATCCTCAGGTTTCAAAAGAAAAGCAACACACAATCTCCAAGTTACTAACCTATCATCACTGTGAGTGTTGACTAGCTAGCGATCAGTAAATGTCCCTTGTTTTACTACTTTCCGGTTTCTCAGGAGGTTGACTACTCATTCCTTCACATACCTAAAACAGAAAACATAAAAATAATCGAATGGTGAGCCGACGCCCAATACGTACATCCCCATGCAGTAAAGTAAATTTTATGTAAAATTAGTTGGGCCGGCTGCATTTCAAAATATTTTGTTTTGCAAACAGGAGAGAGAGAATGTATGAGAAAAATTGATTTGCTGATTCTTATATGAAAGTAGACCCCTTGGTCGATGTACATCTTGAAACGATCGTACTTTAGGTGCTCACCCCCCCAGTCCGATCGAGAAGCCTGAGTTGACGCCGCGCGCGGGTATATTGGTCAGCAGAAGCCTTTATAATTGATGGGCGTAAGCCCTGGTGATAATTGGCAGGGCCACTTGTTTACGTGACAAAACATTGAGAAATTGGTTCATTAAATGAATCTTGTCTTAATTTTTCATTGCTGAGAACACTATTAGTTTTTGAAGAACATAGACAATGTACGTACCTGGTCTTTGAAATTCTCTCTCCTTTATAATAAAGAATGTGCGTTGGCAGCTTGAAGCTACAGATGTGGCCTCATCCCTGCTTTACATATATAATTCTTTTTCAATTAGCGCAAGATTACAAAATGTGATTGAATTTCTTGGGTTAATAGATAATTTAAATTCCTTGACCTTTGTGCTAACCATCAGCATGTAAATATAAATGTTAAAGTTCTTGCCTTGGCTCTATTTTGTTTTTGTTTCCATTCCTCTCCTTTATACTGTTCATCATTTGCTCAATGAATATTATAAACATGTAATGAGGTAATGATGTTATCATCATCTTATTCTAATAATTGGTATAATTACTTATCGTTATTTTGTTAAACTACTAGTATTAATATCATTACGAGTCATTGTTATTCATACTATTTTTTTATTATCGCAACATTTGAATTGTGGCCATTTTTATCCATTACTGGTTCCTCCGTTGACCCAATGTTATGCTTTAAGCTTTCTATAAATCAGGCTTAAACTTCATCTCTGCATTGACCCTTGCATTACCACGTCATGGCAATAAAACACATAACGACAGTCACTACTATGATCATAGCTCTAGAATGTTCTGTAATGGCCTCGGTTAAGACATGAGCTCTTTTTCCAAAAGTGTAACGTGATGAACTCATATAATCACATTTCGTCAAACGTAACATCCTAATCAAAATCCATAAATCAGAAAATACACACTTGGAATTCATAACTCACAAAGTGTACCTCCAAAATTCATGAAATTTTATCATAAATCTCCAAATAATATGGTTTTATGTATATTCTCCAGTAAAATTGTCACAATGTCGTCCAACCCAATAGCTCACAATAATCAAAATATGGACCAAATTTCAGCATAAATTCACCGGCAGATTTAATTCAAAATTCATAACTTCGAAGCCATATTAGATGAATTCATAACATAATCATCAAATCACGATACCCCAATCAATCAAATATCTCAACTAAACATGAAATTATATGGTTGATTTCTGCCAATTGACATTAGTGCTCCAAACTACTAAATCCTAAAACATCAAATTCAAAACTTTAGATCGAGGAATCAAAAATTACTCACCTTGAATTTGCTCCAAGACCAAACCCTAATCTCTTATTCCTCCTCCTTCTCCTTTTTCTTTTCCTCTTCTCTCTCTCTCTCTCTCTCTCTCTCTCTCTCTCTCTCTCTCTCTCTCTCTCTCTCTCTCTGTGTCCTGTGCGTGGTGTGCGTGCGTGGTGTGTGTGAAATCCCCCCCATTTATATAGGGGCAAAAAGGAAAAAAAATCTTAGATTTTTCCCCCTTCCCTGGTCAAACCGCCTTCGATCGGTCAAAGTCGGTTTGACCGGTCAAACTGACTTTGACCGTTGACTCTTTTTTTTGGGGGGGGCTATGCTATGCTATGCTATATTAATATTGATTTGTTTTTATATACCATGAATCTTTTCCAAAGCTCTAGATATAACATTTTGAGAGACATTGCCATGTTAACAGATGTCGAATTATTCATTAGCATTTTAATGAATTATTTGAGGAGTAACCAAAAGTTCATTTCGAGGCCATTCTGCCGATTCAACCGACAATTGTACAAATAGAAAATGTTGAATTGAAATAGAAAAATGCTGGCTTGAAATGCGGAGCCCAACTTGATTAATTTGTAATTACGATGATTTAATATAATTAACATGAATATTTGGGTTGGGCCGTTACACTCAAGTTAAACAACACATCCAAAATTTATTTTCTATCCAATATACACAAATAATATACTTGATGATAGAAATAAACTAAACTATGCATAATCATCAAAACCCTAACTTATGACCAACTTGTGCTTGCACTGAAATCATCTAGAATCAACATAACTATCATTATAGTCATTATTAAAGCTTAAGACTACAAAATCAAATACAAAACAATCCAAAAACATTCTTTCAAACTTAAGCTTGCATGATCATCAACAAATTCAACCCTCTCAAACTTTCAAGCTTAACCAACGGTTAAAACTTCAAAATAGCTCTTTTTTCTTTCAAAGCAACATGATCAACCATCAAAACAACAAAAGTAAGAATCAAACCCAAGATACAATCAAAATCAACAAGAACAAAGATAGGGTTTACTCACTTTGCTTCAAGAAAAAGGGGTGTAAGTGAGGTTTGACGTTTATGGGAGTGTAGGTGGTGGCTAGGGTGGCTAGTGGTGGTTGTGTGGTGGCTGGAGGAGGTGGCAGCAGGGGCTATTGGTGGTGGCAGCTAGCCCAATCAACTATGGCAACAGCAGGCCATGGGAATGGATGAAGGGGAAGAGAGAGAGAGTGTTGATGTTTTGATAATTTACTTGGTGGAAAATGATCTAAGTCTACTTGGTTGAGTTTATATCAACCAAGACTATCCTTAGACCAATGATAATTAGGAACATCTCATGGTGATTAGTTGAGCAAAATAAAGCAAAGCGTGTTGGGCCGAAATGAGTTTGAACCCGAAAGAAAATTAAGCTTGATGCGATTATTTTTTTTTTTTGTAGCTCGAAAATAAATTTTAGGGACGTTATGAAAAATAATTTAATCTTTTGAAGCATATTTATCAGGGCCAGTTATTGATTCCCATGAAATTTTACGATAATAAAACCCAAATTGCAAAGTGAGGGCCCAGATAAATTTTTCCCAATCGAGATGATTAAATATGATAAACAAATGCAAGGAAATTAATAATGTGAATTAATTAAATAAATAATCATGATTTAGGGTCGGACTATTACAGTCTTCCCCTCTTAAAGAGTTTCGTCCTCAAAACTTACGAGTTTTGACAAAACATGCAAGTTTATGTTAAATAGATGTGGCTACTTGGTTTGCATCCTATCTTTGGTTTCCCCAAGTGGCTTCTGAGGAGGTATGATTTACCCAATATACTTTGATTAAAGATATCTACTTGATGTGTAGCTACTTAATTCTATGATCGAATATCTAGATTGGGTGTTCTTCAAACACTAGACCCTTATTAACCGCAATAGGTTTGGTTAAGAGAGCGTGGTCAGGATCTGAAACATACTCCTATGTTGTGAGATAAGAAACACGTTATGCTTGTGTTTGAGTTATATAGACAGATCTAGTCGACAAGTTATGGGATTCAATCTTTTAATAAACTTGTATGGTCTAATAGATCTTGGCCTCAATTTAGCTCGTAGTTCAACCTTCTTATACCCTTAGTTGGCAAAACTTTCAAAAAAACCTTATCATTGACCTGAAACTCCAGGGATCTCCTTCTTTTATCAGCATAGCTTTTCTGTCGGTTCCAATAGTCTGTTTTCAAGACTTTTTTGATGTATGTTACTTCATTGAATATTGAAGAAGATCTTCATGACCCAAAAGATGATTTTGTCGTCAATGTCTGCGTCATTTTACCCTGATGTTTCATTTAAATTTCTGTCCTAGTATTTTCACAACATTGACCGCTAGGAGTTCCATGCTTTCGTCAAATACAAATGTTGGTCCTAGGTCGCGAGGTACTATAGGCTCAAATTTAAAAGAGTTAGATCCATTGATATTTTTAGATGCTTACCCATGTGACACCAATTGTACATCCAAGTTCTCAAGTCCTCTCAAGAGGTTCAACTGAGTAATGACTATGGTGTTAAGGGTATATTGTGCCTTCCTTGTTAGGGCATCTGTCACATTATTTGCCTTTCTTGAGTAATATTGGATCTGCAAATCGTAATATTTAAGCAATTCTAGTCAATGCTTTTGTCTCAGATTGAGCTTTTTATGAATTAAAATGTACTTAAAGCTTTGATGATTAATATAGATCTCACAAGGCACTCCATACAAGTAATGTTTTCAAATTTTTAGCGCAAAAACCACAACCGCTAGTCCTGGGTCATGGGTAGGGTGATTTCTCTTATAAGGCTTGAACTGTCGGGAGCTATAAACTAGCACTTTATCTTCTTGCTAACTTTGTAGCTTCCTTCAACAAATTGGTCAGGGAGGATGTTATCTTTGGAAAAACCTTTCCAAACTCGATAATACCCAGTTAAACCCAAAAAGTTTCTAGTCTCAGTAACATTGGTGAGTCTTGGGCACTTTATAACTGCTTTCACCTTCTACAAATCAACCTTAATCCCTTCCTTTGAAAGCACATGTCCTAAAAATACCACTTCTGCTAACATCCAGGTTTGCAACACCATTCTCAAATGGATAATGTGTTTGTCTCTGTCTTTGGAGTAAATTAAGATATTATCTATAAATACCACCACAAACTTGTCCAAATTGGGTCTAAAAACTCTATTCATAAGATCTATAAAGGTCGCGGGAGCATTAGTCAGGCCAAAAGGCATCACGGTAAATTCATAGTGATCAAACTGGATCCTAAGTGCGGTTTGGGAATTTCTTCAGGTAAATCCTAAGTTGGTGGTATCCTGATCTCAAATAAATCTTGGAAAATACTCCTGCTCTTTGCAGTCGATCAAATAAACCATCTATTTGGGGCAATGGGAATTTGTTCTTGATGGTGATCTTATTCAGCTCCCTATAATCGACACATAACCTCAAAGTTCTATCCTTCTTCTTTACAAATACAACTGGGGCACTCCATGGTGATACACTTGGTCCAGTAAATCCCTTCTATAATTGGTTATCTAACTAAATCTTCAGTTTTCTAAGCTCTAAATCTTCAGTTTTTACGCTCTGTTGGGGCTATACGATATGGGGCGTTAGAGATAAGTGGGGCACCAAGGATTAATTCGATCTCAAAATCAATTTCTTTTGACAGGGCAGTCCTGGTAACTCTTCAGGAAAACATCTCTAAATTAACAAATGATAGGGATGTCTTCTGCTTCTTCTTCCTGTGGTTGAGTGTCAATAGCATAACATCAATACTCAATATATCCTTGATATAATAGCTCACTTGCTGTCATAATAGAATTTAAAAGGACAAGGTTTTTCCTCTCTTTTCCCATAAAGCATATTTCTCTCCTTTGTTTATCCCTTGAAATAGCCTTAAGGTCCTCACAATCTATCTTGACCCCATAAGTAGACAACTAGCTCATTTCCAGAATGATATCAAAGTCTAACAAGTCAAACTGAATTAAAACTCCAAGGAATACTATCCCATCATTAGTAATTGAAACAAGTTTATAAGAGATAGGATAGTAAACTCTAAAGTCATTGGGTAACTTGATTCTCTAATTGGTTTATGTCTCCTTTTTTTCAAGGCTCAGTTGCATGGCACATCAAGTGGATGTAAATGAATTAGTGGCAATTGAATCAACCAATACATAAAATGGCTTTGAAATTAAACAGAGAGTTCTAATGACTACTGTATCAAAGGTGGCAGCTTCTTTTTTGCTCAACACATAAACCCTTCCTACAGCTATGGGCCATTAAGGTGGGAGCCCTTGTCTACAGCCTTCAGTCTTCAGAGACAGGCAGCAACAAGATGCTTTGGCTACCGTACCATAGGCATTTGTTGGTTCCCACTCACTCAGGAGTGGTGTGGTTAGTTCTTCCACATTTCCTATAGGGCTCTACTAAGCCTACATGACGACTCTTGGAAGGAGTGGGAGCAGATTTCTTTTGATTTACACTCTCGCTTGGAGCTCCCTATTCGGTTCACTTCCTCTTCTGATTAATCAAGTTCCAGGCCCAACTCAGCCTTCATTCATTCAACCTCAACAGCTCACTCATATAACTTTTGATAGGTAAGAATCGATTAACTAGCCAGCTGGTTGTGAATATAGAAAGTTAATCCCTCTCAAATCTCCTCATCTTTAATCTTTCAGGTGACACAGACTCCGGAGCAAACCTAGATAGTTAATGTAAATTTGCTAGCATTCTGCATCACAGTCACACTATCACTTATCTTTCCAACTAGCTTTACTATATATATATGTTGGCTCAAAAAGTAATCTATCTGAGATGTCGACATATGATATAAATCAATCTAATGTTCCCTAGATGGATCATAGTCTAGGTCAGACTCATCCTCAGGCTCTCCTTCGAGCCAAAACGTTTGTCTAAAGTACCAATCTCTACACTCTCATCATCATGATCAAGCTGATGCTCCATTTCTGGGTCCTTCTCTGAGTCTTCCATGAGGACACCATCAGAGCTAAGCTATGGTGTATCAAGGAAATCTATAACAATGTAGACCTCATTTGATCCATCACATGCAGGGATCCCCTCTCTAGGTTCCGATGGCTTTGGGTTGTCAGGCGACTGAGGAGTGCTCGATGCAGGTGGTGATGGTGGGGCAGATACAAGGTGTAATGAAAATAGTACTGCAGAATGTCCATTTTATTCCCTCTCGGCACAAACTCCTTCCTTAATAACAGTTCGGTGATAATGTTAGCCCAAGCCTCGAGAAACTAAAATCTAGGTTCGTCCCATCCCAAGGCTCGAGTCATCATAAAGTCATGATATCGGGTCGCAAACTCGAACCATAAGCCAACTATAGATAAGGTCCACAACAGCCTTTGTATATGGACTATAACACTGTGAAACTCAAAAATGGGATCTGCATATAGGCTACTATACTAGCATATAGTAAAGAG
>JAKOGI010001127.1:247500-255000 GCA_029747015.1 Carnegiea gigantea
CCTAGGTACCCTATTTACAGGGTTGTTCAAACTTGGTGTTCTGAAGCAAATAGCGCAACCGATTCAAGAGTGGTTAGTTAGAGACTTTTCAAGATTGGCATATTAACAAGAGTCTAAAAAATAAAACCTAAATTACCCAAGACATCTTGTTGTAGATCCAGTCATCTTGTTCAAGATGAATACGCTGCCCCAACCACCTAGACCAACCTGTTTGCCAGGTTGTTCTTGTATCGCTTGAGTTCAGAAAAGGCCTGTTTGCTGGATTGTCCTTGAAACACCTAGCCTGTTTGCCAGGTTGTTCTTGTATTGCTTGAGTTCAGAAACTGATCTTAACACACAATCAACTCATCGAGGTGGTGTTCTTGACTTGAGCGTGAGTCGTCAAGGTATGAGACCTGTTCTTAAGACTTGTTCTCAATATTTAGCAAACAAGTTAAGATGCATATTGAAAATAACAGTGTATGCCTGTTTGGAGAACTTTGTTTGTAGCAACATTATTTAAGAGCATTTTATACTTGGGTTTGTTGTCATCAAAACTGAATATACTAATTCAACAATTTCCCCCTTTTTGATGATGACAGACCAAGTGTCCATATTGACCAAAAAAAAATTTAATGCTGATAGGGATCCACGTAGGTATAAGGAGTTAGTCAGGGTCAGGTTCATTCGTCACACTTTGTCAATAGGTTACACTATTCTTCCCCCTTTTGGCATCATTAAAAAAACAAGAACAACAGGACAGTTGCAAGAAAAGAATAAAGCATTGCAAATAGATATTTCATTGCAAAAAAACAGTACAATGCCAAACCAACAAAAAAATAGATATTGACAATCAGGGAGCAGGGGGTGGTTTAGTTTGCAGAGGAGGAATGCTGGGGGCAAAGGTGGAGAGAAGGGCGAGTAAATCTTCATGGCGTTTGGCGGAGAGAGCTTGTTCCTCAGCAAGAGCAGCCTTGACGGCTGAGAGCTCATCCTTGAGGCGAGCATTGTCCTCAAGAATAGTCTCAACCTTGATGGAAGGTTGCCCAGAAACAGGTGGTCGAGGTGGTCGATGACCCTGTTTGGAGACTGACCCTTCGCCAATCTCATAGCCACACCCTAGCAGGGTGTCAATCCCAATCTCATCAATGATTTGGGCCGCGACTCTCCGTGTGAGCAATATCCCAAAGTGCTCAAACACCCTTGTCATCAGAAACCCATAGCCAAGATCATGTGCCCGGGTGGTGTTCGCAATTCGCCCTATGTGGCGAATCATAATTGCAGGGAGGTTGATTGGTTCCTCCCGATCCAGTAGGTCCACCAGACATTGATCGAGGGCATCTGCTGAGTTTCGCCCTTGACCTCGCGGAATTATGTTCTTGATGGTGAACATAAACAGTAGTTGGTGCAGGGAGGTCATTTCACGCTTCTTAACCGAGAGGGGTGTTCTCAGGCCCTGTTTCTGATTGAGGCGTTGGGACACCTCAAGGAGCCTGGATGTTGCCAGGGCAGTTTTGTCTTCCCTCACATACACAGCAAAGCCTTGTGAGGGCACACCCAATATTTTCCCAAGTGTGGGCGCATCAACCTTAATGCCTTGCCCATTTACCAAACTTGTCACCACCCATTTGGTGACACTGCAGTTGATGTAAAGCTCAGCCAACTCAGGCACAGAACACCCCAACTGGCTGTTTGCAAACAAGTCGAGCCAGCCTTGGGCTCGCAACTTGCTCAGGAACACCCCCAGACCATGTTCCTCAAAAAAACGTATATTCACTACCTTCCCCCTGACGACATTGCGCTTAAGCAATTGTGCATGTTTGTCAGACATAGGAGAGGGAGTGGACTTCTTTGGGCGTTTGGGAGGAGGAACAGAGGTGGTAGCGTCTGGTAGGGGAGCTGTTCTGGGCTTTCTTTTGAGGGGTGAGGTGGCAGGAGAGGGCTTCATAGCAGGTTTAGAGGTGGATTTTGGAGGAGCTTGATCTTCAGAGGACTCGAAGAACACCGGTGTCCCCTGTTTGAAAGAGGTGCTCTCAGAGTCAGAACTCGGGAACTCCTCGGTAGAAGAAGAGAAAATCTCCTCGATAATTGGAGCAGAGGGTTTGGAGATACGGGGAGCAGATTGAAAAGCAATTCTGGCAGATTTGCGAGAAGGCTTGGAGGATTTGGGAGAAGGGGGAGTTTGAGAGGGCTGAGACCTTGGTTGTGGCCTTGTTCTTGGCATTCTGCTGCGCCTGGCCACTATTTTTACCCTTTTCCTTTTCTCTCCGGTTTGAGTAACCGGAGTAGTGAGTTCAGCCTCAGGGAGAGAATCCTTCTCCTAACTCTCCTCTGATGTCTCATTTAAATTCCCTCGTAAATCGACATTCAAATCCTCCACACACACGGTGTCAAAAGAGTCTTTCCCTGTTTCTGGCACTGTTTCAGGAAACAGCCCAAAAGAACAGGGTTCAAAATTATCACTAAACCCTTCAAGGGTTTCCAAGATTTTGTCTTGAGGTCTCGATGGTGCACCCTCCGACTCTACTTTAAGGGGACATGCAATTGACCCCACAAGAAACACCAATTCCCTTCCACAATTGAAGGGAATATCGTCCATCCCTATCCCTACTGATTTTAGGGACAAGCTTTTCAGAAATCTGAAAGGCTTGTACAGGATTGGGCGCGGGGGAGCAGGGATTGAGGACGCACAAACAAGGGCTTTTGAGATGGAGGTGTGGTTGGAAGCCATTGTTGCTAGAGGAGAGAGATTAGGGTTTTAGGCTATTTGCGGGGTTTGTTTCTAAAAAGAAGAACTGAGAACAGGGCATTTAAAGCGAGAGAGAGGGCACCCCAAAAACTTTTAAAGATCTCTTGATTTGCAACGGGTGAGAACATTAAAAGCGTGTGCCTTGGGAAGGAGGGAGGTTTAAAGAGAACACATTCCTATACGCATTGAACAACCAAGGGACGTACCTGTTCTTTCCGCTCGATCAAGATACCTGCCTGTTCTTTGCCGTTTGATTTTGACTCATTTGAACTGGGGGTGGCAGAGTTGCTCCAGTGACCCTTAGTACATCCCCTTATGCTGCACTCTTTTAAAAAACACGCAATTCGAGTGTATGCACTCATTGTACATAAATCACATCAGTTGCTAATGAGATTTGCAAACAAGGGGAGAGAACAAGGTGTAGAGGTTGTTTTTACCAAACCTCGTTCATGTCTTGGAAATAAGTATCTCAGGGTGTTCTTACCAACCCTAGTTCCAGTCTATTTCTTTCAAATTGATCTCTAACTAGTGCCTTAGTGAATATATCAGCAATTTGATTTTCCGTTGTGCAAAAATTCATAGAAATTAAACCCTTTTCAACATTATCTCTCAAGAAATGATGTCGAATGTCAATATGCTTTGTTCTTTTATGTTGACATGGATTTTTGGCAATGTTAATTGCACTTGTGTTATCACAAAAAATAGGAATGCATCCAGTGTCAACACAAAAGTCCTTAAGCTGTTGCCTTATCCACAACAGTTGAGCACAACATGAAGCTGCTGCAACATATTCAGCTTCTGCTGTGGACATGGCAACTGAATGTTGCTTCTTGGTAGCCCAAGATACCAAACAAGGTCCAAGAAAGTAAGCCATACCTGAGGTACTCTTTCTATCAACTAGGAATCCAGTGTAGTCAGTGTCAGCATATCCAACAAGATCAAAATTACAACCTCCAGGATACCATAAAGCTAAATTGGGTATATGCTTTAAATATCTTAGTATCCGTTTAGGAATGCACTTTTCACGTCCATTTGCTATGGCTTGATTTCCATATGAGATGCAAAGGCTATTAGGGTTCGAATAGCCTCAATTCTAGCAACTGGTGCAAAGGTTTCTTCATAATCAATCCCTTCTTCTTGGTTATACCCTCGAACAACCAGCCGTGCCTTGTTCCTAGTGACTGTTGCTGACTCATCCAGCTTGTTTCGGAACACCCACTTGGTTCCAATGATTGTTCTCTCTGCAGGTTTAGGTACCAGGTGCCATACTCTGTTTCTTTCAAATTGATGGAGCTCTTCTTGCATTGCCGTGACCCAATCTGAATCAATGCTACCTATACCGACAATTGTCCCAGACTTGCCGTTTCCAAAAGCCACGCTCCCACCGGTTGAAGCTGTAAGTGAGAGAAAGTTTGATTTTTCTCCGGTCATATGCCGCGAACACCCACTATCAACATACCACAGCTGCCTGTTTTCAAGGTTATTTTCTGAGCTATTTGCCAGGGTGTTTCTTACCCTGTTTACTGGGTTGTTTGTGGGGTTGTTCTCTCTCACTTCAGCCTGCAAAATAAATCAAGGGTTAGTTTTGGGAACCCAGATCCACTTGGGTCCCATTCTTTTAGACAAATAAAGCTCATCTTTCCTAATCCAGATTTGTTTCACATACCTTTCATTCTTTTCAATGGCATACCTTCTTGAAGGACATGAATATTGATAGTGACCAGTTTTACCACAATGAAAGCAAACAATGTTTTCAGGTAATCCCACATACTTTCTATGGATTGGGTAAACGGTTCGTTTAGGCTTATATCCAAGTCCCTTTTTGTTTCGACTGTGGTGAGTGTTTAACCAATCAAGGGCTTGTGAGGACTTGTTCCACAACCTGTTTGTGGCAAGGTCGTGTTCTGTGCGTTTTGCTTTAGCCGACAGGTTCTTGTTTTCAGCAAGCAAAACTTCGACCTTTTCTTTAAGCTCAAGGGTTTCCTTTTCTGCCTTAGCTTGATTGGTGGTATATTTTACTTCGTTCAAGATCAAGGTCTCCCTAAGGTCATTTTATGATTTGATGTGAAGCTAGAATTTCTCTTTCAGCCTCAAGTTTCTCATTCTTAAGGATTTCATTTTCTAGTTCTCGGTCTCGGACATCTCGTTTCAATTCAGCACAAGTATCCATCAAGGTATACAAAAGTTTTTCGAGAGTTGCTTTATTGAGACCACGTACCTTGTTCTTGAGATCAGTCAAGCTGTTTGTGGATTCATCATCTGAGTCTGAGTCACTTTGTGCCATGAGAGCTACAGCATCTCCTTCACTTTCAGATTCACCTTCATCCTCAGAAGAGTCTCCCCAGGCAGCAAGCATAACCTTCGAAAATCTTTTGCCTGAGGTGTTCACAGGTTGTTTTCGAACCTGTTTTCTGGGTTGTTCGAACTCCTGCTCTTCTCAAAGCAGAGGGTAGTTTTTCACAAGGTGATCTGATTTGCCACATTTAAAACACCCTGTGAACTGTTCTCGGGGGGTGTTTCTGGATTTACTGAAGTCCTTTCTTTTGCTGTTTTCTTTGACCTTTTTGAAGAATTTCTTGAACTTTCGTGTCATTAAGGCCATCTCTTCATCCTCAAGGTCAGAGTCATCATCCTCTTGTGCTTTCAAGGCAAGCCCACGATCCTTCTTCTGCTCCTCTTTTTGTTGTGAGTTCTTTCTGAGTTCATAGGTTTGAAGATTGCCAATCAACTCGTCGAGGGTGATCTTGTTCATGTCTTTAGCTTCTTGGATGGCTGTCACCTTCGCTTCCCAAGACCGAGGCAAAATCCTTAGAATCTTCCTCACCAGCTCTTCTGTGGTGAAAGATTTTCCCAGGGATTTTAGCTCGTTTGTTATGTGGGTGAAGCGTGTGTACATATCTATCACGTTCTCACGATCACCCATATCAAACAACTCATATTGCCTCATGAGTAGCTCAATACGTGATTGTTTGACTTGACTTGTTCCTTCATGAGCTACTTGGAGGGCATTCCATATCTCCTGGGCTGACTCACACTCCGAGATACGTGTATATTCATCTGGACCTAGGCCAAAATATAATAGCTTCTTGGCCTTGGCATTCTTTTCCATTTTCTTATAGTCTTCACCATCAAACTCTATGGGTTCCTTGGGAACCTTCTTACCATCTTCAAGCACCTTGGTGGGAACAAGGGGCCCGTTCTTGATGAGCATCCATAACTCATAATCTTCTGCCTGAATATAGTTCTCCATCCTATTCTTCCACCAACTATAATGTTGGCCGTTGAAATAGGGTGGCCGAGTAATGGATTGCCCTTCAAGGATTCCTTGTGGTGTACTCATCTTCAGAATCTCTCAAGGTGTTAGCCCTTTTGTGAGAGAACCTGCTCTGATACCACTTGTTGTATTTAGGAGTACTTACCCACAAGAGGGGGTGAATTGTGGTGTTCGATTTTCGCGTACTTACTGGCAAACACCCTCTTGATTGCAGAGGTTGTTCTCGAATTACAAACAACCTTCTGACTTGTTTGCACCAGATGTTTTCAATTTGCTCAAAGGCGAAAATCAATAAGATAAATGCGGAAATAAAGCACACACAATTTTTCCGTGGAAAACACCTCTAGCCCAACTGAGGTGTGAAAAACCACGACCTACCTCGTGTAGGATTTAACCACTTTCACTAACGGGCTTCACACGTTACAAATGTAACACACCTTGTTACAACTTGCAACCACGTAACCTTCTTTTCTAAGAAAGGTTACACCACGTCCAAATCTCACCAGATTGGACACGTCCAAAGTCCACACGACTGAGGACCACTCACTCACTCTTCTGATCCAAGATCAGGGTTACAAAACACCTTACGGGGGTGCTTCTGATTTAAGCAGATGTAAGGTACAATGAGGTCCTAGTATGCCAATATCTTGAAAGCTCAGCTTAAATACAACTTGTCTCGGTTTTTCTTTTCTCAAGAGTAGCTCGAAAAATTCTTCTCACTAGAAAAACCACTTTTGCACTTCTCCCTTTTTGCGTATGTTGTGTATGTTTCTCGTTTTTTCTCCTCTCATGAATGGGAGTGAAATGTTGAGTTTTTAAACAAAAAATCCAACGGTCAAAAACAAGGAGAAGTGATAAAATCAGCTATGTTTAGCAAAGAAAGATTTTTGCTTAGCACAAAGAATTCCAACGGCTAAAAGATCAATGAGGATAGAGTTTTTCCAATATTGTAGGGATTTGATTTTTGGAAGATAAAAGTCTATCTTTTCCCCTTTAAAAATAGCCGTGAGATACATGGGAAAGAATCTCAACTTTGAATTTTGAATTAATCACTTCCCAAAGGATAAGAAAGAAATATTTTCGGTTTTGGTAAATATTTTCCAAAATCAGTTTTGCAAATCTCCCAAGGGATTTTCATATCAAAAAGATTTCCTACAGCTTAAATTGCTGTCTTGGAATTTTATCAAAATATATTAGAGTTTTTGGCCAACCAAAATAAGTTTTCCAAAGTAACCGGGTTTGGCCGTTGCAGTTCAGAAACACCCTAGGTACCCTGTTTACAGGGTTGTTCAAACTTGGTATTCTGAAGCAAATAGCGCAACCGATTCAAGAGTGGTTAGTTAGAGACTTTTCAAGATTGGCATATTAACAAGAGTCTAAAAAATAAAACCTAAATTACCCAAGACATCTTGTTGTAGATCCAGTCATCTTGTTCAAGACGAATACGCTGCCCTAACCACCTAGACCAACTTGTTTGCCAGGTTGTTCTTGTATCGCT
>JAKOGI010001127.1:260000-277500 GCA_029747015.1 Carnegiea gigantea
GGAGTACAAGCTTGTTTTCAGTTAAGTTGTCTTCACTATTATTCTTCCCAAAGCCTATTAGCTCAAGTGGCATAAGTGCACCACAATTGTGTAGTTACATAGGGGATGTGGGTTCGAATCCTACATAGGCTAGTGCGTAAAAGATGTTCCAAACTCAACTGCACAAAAGAGGCTGCACAAGTTTTCACTTGAACCTTCCCCTATATACACACACATGCATACATACACACATAGAGGGGTCAACTGCGTACTTCCCTTTAGATGAGCGCTATAAATCTTAACCGTTGAATTTTGAATTGAGGGTTGGGATTAAAAATTGATTTTTACACAATTAAAAAAAAGAAAAATCAGATGCAGTTTGGGGGGATAGCAGCCACGCCTTTTGTCTCCCTCATTTGCCCTCTCTACCCCCCTCTCCGCTTTCTATCCTTCAACTCCTTCTCTCCCCTCTCTCTCTCTCTCTCTCTCTCTCTAGATTCACTCCCTCTTTCCCATACTGCCTCCACCGCCCGAGTGTCGCCGTGACTGCCCAGAACTCCAGCGACTCTCTCCCTCTCGGCTTCTCTCTCTCTCAAGGATGCACCAGAATGCCAGCGACGGTGCGCCACTACGGCGACCACCCTCAACGGCCCTCAACGCCACTGCCATTGCCACCGGCATCGCCGTTCCCCTTTGCACAGCGGCCATTTTGAATTGAATGGATAAGTTTTTGTAAAATTTAATTTTTTGTTTTCTAAGATCCATGGCTGAAATATAATTTTCCAACCTTTCTTTAATTAAATTAATAGGGAGTTTTGAAAATCAGAAAATTAGGTTGCTAAATTGCTCTTTAATTATTCTTGTAAATTCAATTGTTTTTTGACTTTTTAGATTGGATGCATACATATGCTATAATTGATTGGGATGGATAGAAATGAGAATGTTGATGCTTAAATTTACTTGAGTTTTTAGACTTTAGATTGGATGGATATATATAATAATGTTGATGCTTGTGGGAAGTTCTTTTATTTGGTTAAATTATGTATAATTGAGTTGAGGCAATTGTTAATTTGAAGGGCACGTATGTGTAATGATATTATGGGTTTGAAAATCACTGATAATGCTATGTAAATTGAATTTGTATTTAGTTCCTTTTTTTTTTTTTTTAAAGATTGTATCATGGAAATAGAAAAGAGGGAGTGCCAAACTCCCGAGAAATACAAAAGTCCAACACATATTATCAAGGAGTGGATACCCTTTTGTGAGGAGGAGTTGAAACCAAGAGAAGGATTAGAGTTTGCCAACTTGAAAGAATGTGAAAAATTCTATAAATTTTATGCTCATCATGTTGGTTTTAGTGTTCGTAAGTCAAAGTATAAGAAAACTAAAGAAGGTTCACATAAATATAAGTAATATGTTTGCTCTAAGCAAGGATTTAGGCAAACTTAAATAAATGTGGACACTAATAGGAAGGTGAAGTTGATTAGGAGGGATGTAATGCAATTGTAGGTTTTAAAAGAATGAATAATGTGAGATGTACACTTTTCAAATTTTATGAAGGGCATATACATTTACTTGTCACTCCTAGAAAGCATCATATTTTAAATTCTAATAGGGGTGGAAGTAGTGTACATAGGACTTTATTTAAGTTACTTGCTCATGCTAATATTGATCCTTCTTAAGCTCATCGCATTATAAAGGAGCAAATTGGCGGCTTTGAAAATGTTTGGTGTAGCAAGTAAGAGTTAAAAAATTGTTAGAGAGACTTAAAAGTCTTTATCAATGATTCTAATGCCGAAATGTTTGTAGAGAATTTTAAGAGAAAGCAAAAGGTGTACCCTTTTTATTTTGCATATGAGTTAGATGTCAATGAGACATTTAAACATGTGCTTTGGGCGGATAGTATTGAAAGATTGAATTATTCATTATATGGTGATATGGTGTCTTTTGATACGACATATGATACTAACAGATATAAAATGGTATTTGCCCCATTCACTGGGTTGGACAATTATAGATTGTGTATTGCGTTTCGGGCTGCATCCTTGGGGGATGAAAAAGTGGAATAATTTATGTGGTTATTTGACAAGTTCTTAGATGCAACTGGGGGGTCATATGCTTGTATGTCTCATTACTAACCAAGATCCTACAATAAAGGTAGCGATACATGAAACATTTCAGTCCACTACTCAGAAATTTTGCATTTGGCATGTCAAGAGAAAACTTTCTGAGAAGGTGGGAAGCTCTTTGAGTTGTGATAATAATTTTCCTATTCGATTTAAATCATGTGTTTACATCTCAGAGACTCCAATATATTTTGAACAAGGGTAGAAAAGTGTTATCCATGATTTTGGATTGCAAAATAATACATGGTTATCTCATTTGCATGACATTCGAGATATGTGGATTCCTGTTTATTTCAGGGATTTGGTTTTGTGAGCTGTTTTGAGGACCACATCAAGCTCCAAAAGTGAGAATCATGTCTTCATCCATTTCACAAATTCACATTTGAGCTTCGTTGAGTTCTGGATGCGATATGAGAGTGCAGTTGAGTGATAAAGATATGGTTAGTTGTAAGTGGATAATGACAAATGCCTCTAATGATGACTAACAAAGATCTAGAGAGGCATACAAGTGAAATTTATACTTATGCTAATTTTTATAAATTTCAAGACGAGTTTTGGAATGCTTGTATGGACTGCGAGATTGAGGAAAGACAAGCAATAGATGAGAGGTTTGTAATTACTATAGTTGATAATAGTCGAAACAGGGCTATGAAAAGGCAAGTGGTACAACCCCTCCAATAATGAGGCACAATGCTTTTGCAAAATGTTTGAATGTGAAGGTATGCCTTGTTGTCATATATTGTATGTTTTGAAGGGAAAGACTTTGCATGAATTTCCATCCTATCTTGAGTCGATGGACTAAAATGGTAGGAAGCAAGCCGATTTTTGATGTGAATGGCATTATTTTAGAGGGGCACTCTCAAATGGAGCATGAAGACAAATTGATTTTAAGGAATTGGTTAGATTTTTTGGATTGTACACCAGTAGCGAGAAGAGACCTGGAAATGCTCATTCTTGTTAGCAAAGGAATTCAAAATATTTTGAAAGAAGTGAAGCACTTGAATGATAGTACAAGTGAAAGAAATTGAGTGAGTTGGAGTCATTTATTAGATCAAGTGCTCCCAATTAAATTGACATTCTTCCCCCTGAATAATGTAATATCAAAGGTAGTGGTAAACAAATTAAAGGTGGAAAGGAGGAAGTAATACAGTAACAAGACAAAAGGTTGAGACTTTGTAAAGCTTGTGGACAACAAGCTTACCATGATAGCTGGAATTGCCCTACTAAGCTCTCCTCATAATTTAAGGTAGGAAAGGGTTCATATAATGTTTTAGATAAATTGAAGTTGTTTTTCTAATGTTGTTTTTAAGTTATTCTAATTATTTATTTCTTGGTATTTAGGTTCTACGAAGGTTGACTTGTGACGTGGAGAAATGCAACTTCCAAGCTTGCAAATAGTGGATTAATCAATTGAAGTGGTTGTTGTGAAGAAGTGAACTTTGTATTGTAATATAATGTGATTTGATTGAGATGCTTCATTGTAGAAGTGAACAATATAGTGTGATTTGATGTGGCTCTGTTTGAGATGTTCCACTATAGAAGCGAACTTCGTTGTGTAGTTTGACATGCCTTTGTTTGGGATATTCTATTGCGGAAGTGAATTTTCTATGTTTGTGGGAGTTTCTATTTTTGGTGCTTTAGATAATTTCAAGGCTAGCCATATTGATGATGGAAGCAAATGTATATCGGCTTCCATAATACAAGCATGTATATTATTAAGCCTATGTAGGAGTTTGGAACATAGGCCTTGGGCATTCGTAAGAATTCATTGAACTAAATGTGTGGAAAATACTATTCAGTTATGAAAAAAGTTATTAAGCCTATGTGAACTCACATCTTTGTACAGTTGCGCATTATTCTACCGTTGAGCTAATAGGCTTACCGAAGCAGTCGCTAATTCATTGGAAATGTCCAACACCATCACTAATTTGGTACTCCCCCTCTTCCAGTCATTTTCAAGGAATTCAAAATGTTTTCAAATAAATTTAATTTATATAACATTATCACTAATTTATAGACACACAAACATATAAGTATATATATATATATATATATATATATATAAATATATATATATATATATATATATATATATATATATATATATATATATATATTGCTCGTTGAATGTTTTTAAAATTTTATAGAATTGAAAATATTCAGGTGCCACATTTTTAAAAAATTTTTGAACTCATTCACATTCCCCATTTTCTTGTTTAGCCTTTTAACTCTTTAATTGTTTTATTATGTTGCGAGTTATTTTGAACTTTCTTAAAATTAAATAATGTTAGGCAAAACACTATTAATAAATATATTATAAATTTACTTTAAAATTCCATTTTTTTCTATTCTCTTAGTAAATTTATGGATGTTTTTCTGACATAAGAACATGAATCTTTGTATCAAATAATAAACTTTTCGTATCTATTTTCTGTATCTTTTGTTAGACATCATGCATCTTTTATATTTTCAGGGATTAATTTTTAGTTATGAATGATTAATACAATCATTTATTTTAAATGATGAACCTTTTCAAGAGTTTTTTGATTCTAGACCAATAAAAATGGTAATTTTATTTGACTAATCCTTTTAAATAAAAAGAATTTTAAAGTTTGAGTACTAAACTTTTTTAGGCTTAAATGATGAACATTTACCGTATATTTAATGAATCGTTAGGTTGAAATAGTGAACCCTTTGATATTTTAGATGATTGATTTTTCATAGTACAAGTGTTATACCCTTTTGATGTACGGCTGTACGTCTAACATTTTTAACATTGTATTACTAATTGAATAAATCGTTATTGTATTCACCAAAAATAAATGGATAAGTTACATTATTTAGTTCATGGTTAGTTGAATCTTTTGTTTTTATTCTTTTCTATAGTAACAATATACTCTTCGTTCTTAATGTTCAGCTCACATTTTTTGTATTCATTTAAATAATTTCTTTGTTAAATTTTTTACATTATTTAAATGTTAAATTTTATTACTAATTAGTAGTTAGACATGTATTTGGTACTCACTTTGATATATATAATTGATATTCTATTAAATTTACATCCATCTTAAATAGCATTTTTATCCCTTGTAGCATCCTAAATAGCATCCAATGCAAAGAGTATAGTCAATTTTTATTTTTATTTTATAAATATTGTAAATAAGCATGAGAACTATATCAATTTTAAAGGTAGTAATATTTCAATCACAATATAAATTTAATTATTATTATTGCTTGTATTTTTTTCATTTAAATCACTTTAAATTCCTTTTGTTTTCATACTATAGTTGGTTATTTACTATATTTCTCAAAATTCCCTAATATGTGTGATGTTTATTGTGGGAAAAATTCAGTGATTAGATGGGTCATTTTTTTAATTTAACTTAATTTAATAAAAATTATATTAAAATATTACTAATTACTACATAAGTTATGTAAAGAGTCACACTTTTAAATTCAGTGTAGCATTGCATTAATTTAGCCTTGCTACCCTTCCATGAACGTTTAAGTGGTCAACTAATCCTATGAACTGTTACACTTATCATCCTATTTGTCACTCATATGTTGTAAGTATTCAACTTTATATATATATTTTTATATATTATATATATATATATATATATATATATATATATATATATATATATATATATATATAGACACACACACACTAGTACTATGTCCATGCGTTGCACGGTTATGGATTAGATCGGTACAGGATGAAATGGTTGCACATAATCTATACAACTATATATAAAATTGAGTGAAATCACATGCTCTTGTCAAATGTCGCAATGTTATTGGTTCATCTCCTTGCTTTCCTTTTTTTTTTTTGTGGTTCATGCCCTTTTCTAAATAAATTTGTATTTATTAGATAATTAACCTCCAGTTGTATTAATGCTACATGCACAATTACATTATGAATAACAAATGAACACTCAGTTAATATTATTAAAGTGGACATTTTGGACCTCAGATATTCGAAATATCATATTCTGTGAAGACCATATCAAGACTTTAGTGAAGGCTTTATCTGGTTTCATATTATTAATTTAATGAAGACCATATTAAGATTCAATTTACTAATGGTGTGTCATCACTCAATTGTAGAAGACCACCACAAAAAGGGAAGCCCATAACTAGGACAAACAAGAAGAAAAATTAGAACTTTTTTACCTGAGTGCAGAAATTTTTTTCAAGCTCTTTCTTTAAGTTTGTCGAAAAGGAAAAACTCAAAGTCCTGTCTTGATATGCTAGGAGTATTATGAGTGAGAACTTTGATTATAGTGTTGGCAAAAAATGTAATCATCAATTTGTTTTATGCCATAATGCGCCCCCTATCTTTATTATTTTGAACAGAGAAATTTTCACCACGCAAATGTCTCCTTCGAGGAGTAATCCACGGAGTTTATGTACGAAACTTCCTTTGATGGTATCATGGATAAGGGAGTCCTGCAAAGAATAAAAAAGGAAGAAAAAATTTATTATTACTTTATTGATGTTGTGGGGCGAAAAATAAATTAAAAGTCGAGATAAAGAAAAATTACCTAACATTTTTTAAGAGGAAAAAAAAACTTTTCCATCAATAGGAACCATTTCTATACTAAGGACATATGTTTGGTTGTTCATGTCAAAACATTCCATAATCTCGATATCCAAACCTTTATCGCCCAATCATCTTTGCCGGAATTTATCTTGTCTAAATATGACATAGTCTCACGGTTGTTTTAGCTATTCATAGTTTAAACCCAACAATTGGAGTATGTAGGGAAAAAATAACAAGAATTAGTACATGATTTTTTCTCGTGAAAAGAAAATTAGGAAAAGCCAATATAACATCATTTACCTTGGTGCACTTATATTAGATAATAAACTAAGGAACCAAATAAATTTTGTATCTCGAAACTGTAAAAATAAGCCATAGGTGCACAACAGTAGTTGTAACACATTATAGCTCGTCCACAGAGATGGGTTCAACTAATTACTAGAATTATACTACTAAACTAAACCAAACTAAATTAAACAACCAAAATTAATGTCAAGTAATAACTAATAGCAAAAGAAACTTACAAAAATATAATCTATAAGTGGAGCATAAAACTGAAACTAAAAGTAATTGAAGGGGAAAGAAAGAGATTACCTTGATCGCTTAGAATTA
Organism: Carnegiea gigantea; assembly: GCA_029747015.1. Taxonomy (NCBI): domain Eukaryota; kingdom Viridiplantae; phylum Streptophyta; class Magnoliopsida; order Caryophyllales; family Cactaceae; genus Carnegiea; species Carnegiea gigantea. Next base: position 267,264 of record JAKOGI010001127.1, read on the forward strand.
ATAAGGAGAATTCTGAATCACAATTAGAAAATCAATGTAGAAAAAAAAATAATCTGAATCTTGAACGAGTAACCACAATGAGACTTCAATATCCACCATCGACTCGAAAGAGTAATAAAGATTGAAACTTTGAATGAAAAATTTTTTTTGGAAAGACTGAAATTGGAACTAATAAACTTGAATTGAAACTAAAAGTGGAAAACTTTAAATTAAAACTAGAATAGTAGTACTAGAAAAATTAAACTAAAGCTAGAACGAGAAAAATTGAAATTAGAACAAGAATTTGAAATTAAATTCAGCTTAAAAGAATTCCTACAATTGCAATAATCTCTCAAACTCTAAAACTAATGCTACAAGAGAGAGGGAGAAAAATTGATGATTTACAAGCATCCCCAAAACCCCCTATTTATGCTAGTGCTAACAACCCAAATTTTCTAATTATAGTAGAATTCTAATTTCCAAGCAATTATTTTCCTCTTTCCTAATTCCACCCAATTTCCAATAACTTAAAACTTTGGAAAATATCATATGTTCGCATAAATTTAACCGCCTTTTTTGTTCTGTTGGACTGCTTGAATTGCCATTGGGTAGCTAGGTGAGCTGCGGCTCACGCATTTAGACTGCCCACAAGGAGACACGGATCTTGCTGGTAGGCTGGGCTGCTAGGGAACATATGGCTAACTTTCTTTCTTTTCCCTTTTTCTTTCTCATGGGCTGCTTGATCAAGTACATGGACTTGCTTTTTTTCCTCTTCCAATTGAATCGGATCTTATGAACGGGCGACTTAGCTTGGCTCGGTTAGTAGTCTCTTGCTTTCCATCTCTTCTTGCATGTCTTTTATGCCCATTATTTCATTAAATCGTTATTTCCTATAACATCACAAAAACCAAATAAAATCTAAAAATCATCCCGATTAAGAGTAAAAACTGAGTGATTAGGAGTGCTTAATATGACACTTTTGGTACCCAAACAAATACCCCACACCAAGATTTTGCTCCTCTTTGAGTAAAATACAAGAAAAGAAAGACCTAACCTAAGACACCTAACTCACTTTCATAGGAATTACAATTGCACTTAAAGCATGCAACATGCCCTTTAAATCCCTAGGTTTTCCTGATGGATAAGTGTGGTCTCGTGAGGGTTTGTTGCAGATATACCCACAAAATTTTTGAAGAAAATGAAAAAAACCAGAAAGAAAATGAAAAATCTTCTTAAAATTTTCAAACATAATCAAATATACATAAGGGAAAACTGTGCACACTTGACCAACAAATCACTCCTGCAATCCAAATATAAGATTGTACACAAGTACAATGTACATATCAAGGCTCTTAGTCTCCAAGAATGACACCTATACGCTAATTCTTCCACCCACAAACCATCAAAAGAGTAAGTCTATCTTAGTGTGTTGTGTGAAAGTGTACCATCACTAGGGATAGCAATGGGGCGGGGAATCCCTGCCCCGTCAGGGCCCCACTCTGCATTGGGGAAAAATCCTTGTCTCCAATGGGTACGGAGACGGGGATGGAGATAGAAATAAATCCCCAAGTGAGAATGGGGATAGGGACGGGGTGAAAATTTACCTTGTCCTCGTCCCCGCTTCCCCGCTCGAGAAAATAACCTTGTCCCCGTCCCCGTCTTCATCCCCATCCCCGGTTGGGGAAAAATTCCCATCCCCTTCCGTATATATTAATTTAAAATTAAATATGAGCCTTTTATTTATAAATATAATAGTAAGGTTATATTAGTACATTAAGTTTAAAAAACCATAGATTGTATGAACTTATTTTGTGTAATTTGTGCATTGCTAGACTTATGTTGTGTGGACTTATTAAACTTTAACTTTAGATTGTAAACTTTAATGAAGTTTGTTAAAATTATGTTGTATGAAACCTATAAGAGCTTATTGTATAATTAGTTGGGCTAGGATTTAGAGATAACAAATTGGGCCTTCATCCAAGACTTGTAATATAGTTATCACAAAGGAGGGGAAAAAATAGCGGATAAAATTTCCATTGAGGCCCCATCGGGGATTAGATCCCCGCCGGGGACAGGGACGGGGATGGAGGGGACATTTTTTCCCCGCAACAGGGAATGGGGCGGGGACAGTGAACGGGGGTCTTAGTGGGGACGGAGATGGGGAATATGCCTGCCGTCCCTAAGCCGCTTCGTTGCCATTCCTAACCATCACTCTAAGAGTTAAGCTTACCATGGTTTGACTCAATTCCACTTGACTACTTTATTGATCACTGACTTAGGAAGCAAGCCTTTCCAGTAGCAATATTGCCTCAAAGGATAGCACCCAGTGGCTCACGTCTCAAAGGGAGATTTGTCATTCCCAACTCTTTGCCTTTTTATTTTTAGTTTTTCTTCTTCTATTTTTTCTTCTTTTTGTTTTTTTTTCCAAATTTTTGGCTACATAAGATAGATAAGTAGGAAAATCAAACCATGAAAGCCTAAAAATCCTAAGATAATAGTGATATATAAATAAGGATTGGACTCTATATTATAATGATATGATGGGGTTAGAATTAGGATATTGAGTGACACCCTTTGATCTATGGTCTACCATGCATACTACACTTACATACAAACCATGTCACAAGGGGGCATAGTTACTCAAGATGATACAATTCTGCAAAAATCACAAAAAATAGAAAATCTTTTTGGTTTTTGAAAATGTTTCTCATTTTGTTTTTATTCTTCAAAAATTTTAAAGCATAGCTTCCCCTCACCCACACCAAGATCACATAATGTCCACATTGTGGGAAAATGAGCACCTAAAAAATAATAAAATAAAAAAATACAATATATATAATATATAAGGGATAGAACAATAATACCAGGTTAGGTGCAGAATTACAACTAAGCTATAGCCTCCTAAAATTCATTTAGATCAAGGCTCATGGAGTATCAGTCACTATCAAAACCCGCTCTTGATCGTACTAGCTTATCAAATAAATAAGAATAACTCTCAATAAGATAAATACAGTAAAAATAGAGTTGGTCCCAAATAGTAAATGTCCATAACATCAACATAGCACAATTAAGTGCTCGTTTCAGCTTATTAAATTGGACCTAAATGTCAAACAAAGTGATATACTCAAACTTAGCTAGCAAGTAGTCATCAGCCTAGAAATTTAATTACCATGAACGAACTGTCTAGGAAAGTAGTGGGTCCTAAGTCCATAAGTCCTTCAATTTCAATATGCTCAAGAGTTTAGTCTAAATTAACAGTCATATGCACCAAGTTCTTAGACTCTAAAAATTCAGACTTGGATCTCTTAAGGATAAGGTCACTGATGATAGGGTCAAAAGAAAAGGATTTATATTAAACACAGAAATCCACATCTAAACATTCATTTTCATCTGGCCCATATGAAAAAGATTCATATTTCACACAAAAAATATCATCATCAAATTCTAAATTAGTGGGCTCAACCAACCCCTCACATATCTCTTGTAAATAAATATCTTCTAACTCATCTATGTCATTATGCTCATCTTTAATTGTGATGTTCAGATCTAACTCACTAGCATTCTCAAATTCTTCACCATTCTTAAACTCAAAAGAGTCATTAAAAGGGGCAGGTCGGTTAGTAGAAATTAAGACATCCTCAGGGACGTCTCTAGGTGAGCTAAATTCAGGTTTAAGGTTAGGGGATAGAGACAAAGTGGTCACTGTCTTGTTTTGGGGTAGTAAAACAAATATCATCATGTAAATCAGGCCTAGCCAGGTAAGAGGGCTCAAAATTATTAAAAAGACTAACTTCAGGTTTAGGAGATTCTCAACTAGAGTCAGACTTATTATAGTTGTCCCTATTCTAAAATAGTGAAAATATTCAGCAATTCTCTCCTTCATAGTCTCAATCGTTTTATCAATCATTTCATTTATTGTCTTTCCAAGACTTGTACATATAGCATCTATATAACCACGATAAGGACAATTGTAAGCATTATTATCAAAAGACTCACAATAATTACACAAAATAGGGGACACACGAGAGCAATATTGGTGATCATATGAATCTATAAAGTGATCCTGGTGGTAAGGATTAGTAGGAAAAACATATGGCCATGAGTAGGGTATCTTAAGGTCCCTCTAGCTTGTTCAAACTCATAAGTGTCTCAAGCTAACTTTTTGAAAAAAAATCCCAAACCTCATTTTGGGTTCTCGATAATAGTCCTAATAAACCTTTAGGATACACAGATTCAACATGATCTTAGAATTCGGCATTCGGATCCACAACAATGACCCCACAAGTTTCCCATTTTTGAAAACTTTGGCTCAACTGAGTATAATAATCATTAAGTGTTGACAGATAACTCTAAAAAGATTTATGCTAAAATTGTGAAAAATTAAAAACTGACATTCTCAAAATTGTTTTTTCAATTTAAAGATTTTTTTCAATTTTGTTTTAAATTTTCAATTTTATTTCAATTTTTAAAGGTTTTTACAAGGGGAATCAATGACTCTAATACACTAATTCAAAATAATTCCTAAAACAAAAACAAGAAACTTAAATAATTGAATTAATAAAACAGAATAAACTAACAAAAATAAAACTATATTATCAAAAGAAACGAAAGACCAAAAGGACCTAAACAATAAGAAGTAACCAAACACAAAAAATCGAAAAGAAGCACAAATACAAAGCACAAGCATCATTTTCTTTTCCTTATTTTTTTTGACAAATAAAACAAAATACAGAAATAAATCAAACAAAAACAAAAATAGAAAACACCACCTAAACTAAAACAAAACAGAAAATAAACTAAAACCTAAACAAGCAAAAACTACAATTAAAACAGAAAATCAAACTCCAAAATCAGAATAATATACACAAAAATTCAGCATAATCCTAGTACGAATAAATTTTTTCTCAATTTTATATACCAGAACAGTGCAAAAAAAATCAGAATAGAAAGGTATGTCCAGAAATTGCTAAAAATTACATAAATGCCCAAAAATTGAACAAAAAACCATCTGAACTCTAAAAATCCCTAAAAATTCACTAAAAATTGAGAAAAACAGGTACCATATTAGCCTAGAAAAATCTAAGCAGAAACTAAAAATCCAAAAAAACATGCTCTGATATTTTTTTTAGTCAATGCTACTTCTGTCCCTTCTATTAATCTGCTAATACCAATTAAATTACTTAAAGCAAATAAACTAAACTACTTAAAGCAAATAAAATAAGCAATCAACAATTAAAATTAGTAATCAATTTCAACACCATCCCCGGCAGCAGCGCTAAAAACTTGTCGTATCTCTAAACTATAAAAATAAGCTGCAAGTTTACAACCATAGTTGTAACACTTTACGGGTCGTTCACAGAGATGCGTCGAATTAATTACTAGAATTATACTACTAAAATAAACCCAACTAAATCAAACAACCAAAATTAATGTCAAGTAATAACTAATAGCAGAAGAAACTTGCAAAAATCTAACCTATAAGTAGAGCATGAACTCTGAAACTGAAACTAATTTAAGAGGGAAGAAAGACATTACCTTGATCGCTTGGAATTAATAAGGAGAGTTCTAAATCATAATTAAAAAATTAATCCAAAAAAAAAACTGAATCTTGAACGAGTAACTACCATGAGACTTCAATATCCCCCATCGACTCGAAAAAGTAATAAAGATTGAAACTTTGAATGAAAAAGAATTTTTGGAGGACTAAAATTGGAACTAATAAGCTTGAATTGAAATTAAAAGTAGAATACTTTGAATTGAAACTAGAACAGTAGAACTACAAAAATTAAACTAAAACTAGAACATGAAAAATTGAAACTAGAACAGTAGAACTACAAACATTAAACTAAAACTAGAACATGAAAAACTAGAACAAGAACTTGAAATTAATTTCAACTTGGAAGAATTCCTACAATTGCAATACTTTCAAAGTTCAAACTTTAAAACTAATGCTATAAGAGGGAGGGAGAGAAATTGATGATTTACAAGCACCTCCACAACCCCCTGTTTATACTAGTGCCAACCCCCAAACTTTCCTAATTATGCTAGAATTCTAATGTCCAAGCAAGTATTTTCCACTTTCCTAATTCCACTCAATTTTCAATAGTTTAAATTGTTGGATAATATCACATGTTTGCATAAATTTGGGCGCCTCTTTTGTTCTGCTGGACTACTTGAATCGCTATTAGGCGGACAGGTGGGTCACGACTCATGCGTTTAGACCGGCCCACAGGGAGACATGGAGCTTGCCTATGGGCTGGGCCACTAGGGAACACATAGCTAACTTTCTTTCTTTTACCTTTTTCTTTCTTGTGGGCTGCTAGATCAAGTATATGGACCCGCTCTTTTTCCTCTTTCAATTGAATCGAGTCTTATAAACGAGTGACTTAGCTTGGCTCAATTTGTGCTCTATTGCTTTCCATCTCTTCTTGCGTGTTTTTTTTATGCCCATTATTTCGTTAAATCTTTATTTCTTATAAAATCACAAAAACCAAATAATACACAAAAGTAATCCCAATAATGAGTAAAAACTAGGTGATTAGGAGTGCTTAATAGTACACTTTTGATGCCCAAACAATAAATTTGGATGATAGAGCAAAAAACTAGAGAATAGAGTGAAAATAGGATGAGCTACTTTTTACACATATCATATAGTTGTAATACAGAATGAAGGGAGAATAATATGCCATGGTCAATAATTTTTATAATATATAAATGACATTTAAGTACTGCATTCATAGAGGCATGATCAAACAACCTACACTATGTCTTTGATTCTTGATAAAAAGAGGGGTTATCTTTATATAATAATGCAAAGAGGTATAACAGGTTGAGAGGCGTCTAAATTCTAATCTTGAGAATTCTGTGCACTCTTACCCAAAGACTTAAAAATTAAATTTGTCTTTTTTTCGAATTTAAAATATTAACAGTTATAAGTAAATAATTAATTATAAAATTTAAATTATATGGCTCATAGTATATCCTCCAACAATGATACGTCTGCCCACCCTCTCTCTCTCTCACACAAACACACACACACACACATCCCGTCATTTCGGCTCTGCATAACTGCCCCTGCCTTCCAAAAGCAAAATCAATTAAATCTAGTAACATTATTGCTACTTCAGCATTTCTACATCCTTCTTTCCTCCTCTTTGGTTCCTGCTCAATCCAACAAACTCCACATTCCTTAGTTCAGAGAAAAAGGGCCCCATATCTCTCCACAAACCGTCTGAATGCATATCAAGAGCCCTAAGTTGCTGGAGGTTCCTAATTCCAGATGGGAGAACTAATTGTTGGACAAATTTAAGTACTCTAAGTTCCAGAGATCATGAATTCGATTTGGGATCGAGCTAAGGAACTGATTATTAGATAGATCTAAGTGCTGCAAGCTGCTCATTGTACCCAACTAAATGACTAATTGACCAGTGAAGCTGTTCCCTACTAACTGAGTTTCGTATCTTGAGCCCAAGTAGAGTGTTGAATTTGAGCTCGCCAGTGAGATTAAGGCGATCGAGAACAATGTCGGCGACGGAGTTGGAATGAACATCGCAAATAACGCTGAAGAAGGAATTATAGCATGAATCGAGATCTGTAGTTGTGGAAATGGTGCAAATGACAGAGAAATCTAAGGGGGGAAAACTCCTTTTAAGAGGAGAGGAATGCAATGTTAAATTCGGAACGAATGGAGAGAGAAATTGGGGAAAATCTCATAGGGTAGGGCTAGGAGATCGTTTAGTGGAGGAAAAAGAGGGAAAGAAAATTAGGTTTTGCAAAGTGGGAAAGGAGGAACAAGAAGAAGAATTAGAAGAAAAACAGTACAAATAAGGAAGAGAGAGGAACGGGAAGGTGAAAATGGAGGAATGTGATGAGGGAGAAGGAGCACTAAAAATGGCCATATTTGAGGGGGGAATGTAAAGGAAATGGGTCTAGGGCAAGCGAGGAGATTGAGAGAAGCAAACAAGTTCGGGTTGGTTTTTTGGGGGTAAGTAAACTATAGTCTGTAAAGACTAAGTACAACCCCCCTTTCTCCTCTCTACTCCAACTACAAAGAAAAAAATTATTTTTATTATTAAATTTCTTATACAAATTAATGGATGATATTTTCTATTTAATTACGTCATATCTTTATATCTTTACATAATCAATGTAAAGATGTATAAGAGGTTGAGAGGCTTCTAACTTTCAATCCTGAGAATTCTGTGCACTCTCGCTTAAAGCGTCAAAAATTAAATCTATCTTTTTTCGAATTCAAAATATTCGCGGTTACAAGTAAATAATTAATTATGAAATTTAACTCCTATGTCTCAGTGTAACCTCCAACAATGAAACGTCTCTCAATCTCTCCACCCCCCTTCTCTGTGTGTGTGTCACATCCTGTCATTTCGGCTCTATATAACGTCCATGCCTTCAAAAAGCAAAATCAATTAAATCCAGTAACATTGTTCCCACTTCAGCATTTCTACATCCGTTTTTCATCCTCTTCGGTTCCTACTCCATGACTTTTCTTCCTCTGTTCAAGCCTCTATTCTTTCCCTTCAAACCTAACTCTGCTTGCACACCTCTTTCTGTTTTTAATTTTCTGATTCTATCGAGTAAGTAACTTTTGAAAACTCAAAATCCAAATTCGTAAATTCAATTTCTGATTCGAAATTAGAGATTTTAACTACATTTTTAAAAAATTTGTTTAATTTAAATGAACAAATTTCGGCATCAACTACATGCGTAATTTTTTTTAAGATTAAAGCTATATTTTTTTGGATTAAAGCTATATTTGTTTTTGGTGACTTTTGGTTTACTGTAATTTTTATGCTCTTTGATTTTGATTTTTGATGGTCACTTTTGATTTGCTTTATTTTTCCATTGTATTTAGCAGACAGATTGTGGAAAAGTATCAAGAAGAAACTAAAAAAGTGAGTAAGGAATTATAGTTTCAATTCTATTTATAGATTCGATTTTTTTTGGCCTTAAGTTAATATATTTCTTGGGCTTCAAATTTCTATACCAATTACTTCATATTCATATTCCTGATCATTTAGCTAAATTATGCCATACATTTTTTTTGACCATTGTCCTTTGGAGCTGGATGTGTTTGCGCAAAGTTGTAAATAGTATGATAATAATCGAGTAGTCAAGTTGAGTATAATTATAATGCCAGTTGATGCTAAAATGCTGAAATTAATGTTCAATTGTAAGTGTTTTTGTGTATGGGTTTTCAAATTCTTTGATTTACTTTTTATTAAAGAATTTTTGGGGGGAAGGTTTTATTTTTTAAGTCAAAAATTGGAAGGAGGGTAGGGGAATGGCATGTCATTGATTTTGAGTTCCTTTTTTGGGGGTGTGGCTCTGGAAATCACATTTGAGTTAGAAATTTGCCATTGATTCTTGAGTTTTTGTCGCTACCTAATGATTCTTTTATCTTTGCATAAGTTAGAAATTTCCTCTGTGATTGTTTTTTTGGTTCAGTCCCAGATCCTTATTTGTACTTTGACATTCTTTGTTTCCTACTTCAAAGCTGAGGTATGGCTTCTTATTTCACTAATACTTCTTATCTTAGCTTACTTATGATTTTTGGTTACAATTGCAAGATCCCCTTTGTGTATGGATTTTTTTTTCCAAAATAAAAATGTCTTTAAATATGGAAGACATAGCAAATTGGATGGTCAACACGATAAAGATTGAAGACTTAGGATTTGGGGCTAGGAATTCAATTTCATCTATTGTGGGTGGTTGGATTTTGTTAATATGGGCTCGAGGGGCAGATACAATGGTGTCTCGCTTGTGGTTCTTTGGGGATCGTATGCTATATGCTATGAGTTCAATTTATTTTCCCCATTGAATTTTGTGTAACGTTGATAGTACTTGCAATAGTGGCAAAGACAATAGCATTATTAATGCTTGCACTGTCTCCCTCCTCACTCCAACTCCCTCTAAAAGCCCAAAATTTTTTGATTGTAATCGACTGTAATTCTCTACATGTCATATTAGAATTAGTGTTCATTCCCCCTTTCTACCTCCCCCCCCGCGCCAAATCCTCTATGAATGGAGCCACAATTTGCGTGCGAAAATAGACGAAACATTTGAGATGAGATGGCGACAACTACTCCCATGTTTGGGGCCGCTCGATGCTTACCCTAAGGTATTCCCAATATTTCCTCTCTCTCTCTCTCTCTCTCTCTTTCTCTCTCTCGCCCCCCTTCAATTCGTCAAATTTACATACAATATTTGTAGAGAAGTTAGGGATTCATAAATCGATTGT
>JAKOGI010001127.1:290000-305899 GCA_029747015.1 Carnegiea gigantea
GGAATAAAATCCAGAGTTGTACCTTCATTTAGATCCACGATGGAGGCATAAGAAGAACGAGGTCATCGCCCACTCCTAATCTCCCTTTGCACTATTCCATTCGCCTCTCTTTCAATCCTTGGTGATAACTCGTGATTATTCCGATCAACTGTGGACAGAGTGGCCCCCGGTGGTTGATTGGGATGCTCTAACGGTTATGGCTAAACCCTAGGTCGTCCCCTCCTTCCCTCTCTGGCCATGACGCCCAGATCGCCTGGGTTGACAGAGCAAGATATGGGCCTAAAGTCTTTTCTCTAAAGGGGAGCTACCAAGGTTCTATGGGGAGACAAAACTAGTCATAATCCCCAAGATTATCAATCTTGAACGAGCAAAAGACTTCAGGCCCATATCTTACTGTAACATGATATACAAATACATTATAAAACTGTTGTGCACAAGGCTAAAAGAAGTTCTCCCTGTGCTAGTGAATGCTGGACAAGGAGCATTTGTTAAAGGAAGGGAGCTGCTGTTTAATGTGTTGTTATGTCAAGACTTGGTAAGAGGGTATACTAGGAAACATACAACACCTAGATGTATTATGAAGGTGGACCTCCACAAGGCATTTGATTCAGTCCACTGGGACTTTATCCAAGAGCGATTTGCTGCACTCAAATTTCCCCCCTTATTCACAAAATGGATCATATCCTGCATCTCCTCAGTTCAGTTTGCTATCACCATCAATGGCCAACAAGGCCCCATGTTTCAAGGGAAATGAGGGTTGAAGCAGGGAGATCCTCTTTCCCTGTTGTTATTTGTCCTTACTATGGAATACTTTCAAGGCTCTTTAAGAAAGCTAGTGCACAAAAGGGATTTGAATACCACCCTCACTGTAGGAAAATAGGGCTGACACATCTTGTGTTTGCAGATGATTTAATCATCTTCTGCAAAGCCAAACCAACTGCCGTACAGATTCTAGTGGAGGCTTTCAAGGAGTTCACAAGCTGCACAGACTGAAAGCTAATTTAGATAAGTCACAAATATTTTTTGGAGGAGATTGCACTTACATTCATACAGAGTGGCTCAAGATAATGAGTTTTACAGGAGGTAAGCTTCCATTCAAGTACTTAGGCATGCCTATCATGGCCAGCAGGTTGACAAAGCTAGAATGCAGACATTTGGTAGATAAAATCACAGCAAAAATCCTCACTTGGACATCAAGACACATCTCATGTGCTAGTAGGGTGGTGTTAATGAACACTGTTCTGTTTGGGATGTACAATTATTGGGCTCAAATTTTCATCCTTCCTCAGGAAGTAGTGAATCAGGTTACCTAAATATGCAGGAACTTTTTCTGGGGGGGAGAAGCTGAATACAAAAAAGCCCCATATATTGCATGGGGCACAATCTGTTAACACAAGAATCAAGGAGGGTTAGGGGTGAAGAACCTTAATCTATGGAATATAGCTTGCATTGCAAAACTGAATTGGGCCATAGCTAAGAAGAAGGACATTTTGTGGGTTCAATGGATACATGGGAGATACTTAAAGGGGAAAGACTGGTGGGATTACACTTCAACAGGAGATATGTAACACCCCCGACCTCAGGCGGGTCGTGTTACACGCCACAGCCTTCCCCTAGGGAAAGACTGTTAAGGCAACTTGCTTAAACCTATTTGAAACAATCATAAGAGAGAGACTCAAAGTTTAAAACTTAAGCCACTATAACCTAATTGGGCCTTGAGTTTAACCCCAGGGCTAGAAATGCTAGAATTTTCTTAATTTCTGGGGCAAAACGGCTAGAGTTTCCCCTAAAAACTGACCATTTCCTAGGCTTAAAGCCTTACATAATAACCCTGCAATACATAATGGTACTATATGACACCAACATCTCAACGGCTACACACCGAAGTCCACAACTCTACGGGCCACACGCCCGGAGTATACAGAACTTTCTATTTTTCATAAACCTCACAAGAAGTTAAATGATTACATAACCTTACAAACATAATCAATATTACATAATTATGTCACAATCAAACCAAGCAAGTCCATCCTTGTTGTACTCCACGCATCAGTCACATACCTGTAGATCTGGGGAAAAAGGGGAAAAGTAATGGGGATGAGCAACCACCGCTCAGCGAGTAAACCCTCTCTTCCAAAACATACTTAAAATACATATTAACTTACGCAAGCCTTTCGTAATTCATTTTAGTTGAAGAGCTTTCACATAATACATCATATTCGAACCATAAACCGAGTGAAGGAATAATCATACCAAAAGGTTTAACTTTTAGGAGAAACCATAATGCGTTGACTTCACATAATAAAGTTACGCAAACCCGGAAACATAGCATAAAAGGGGTTTTACGCATGGGTTTCACTTACCGGAAATCATACATAGTAACATAATCACGTAGATGAGGAGACTAAACTCTTAGAGGTACTTTGTTACTGCCATCCCAAGTCGGCCAAACTCGAGCGGCAACATACGCCTATCCGGACAGACATCACACTATGCTGAGACATAATTTCATACTTAGACTTCAGGCGGGAATCAAACCACCATCCCTGAATCTGTCATAACGTAACATATGTGATACCAGGCAGAAACTAAGCCACCATCCCTGGGTCTCATACTTAAGCTTAAAGTTTCTAGAGTAGCTCCTCTACGTACACATAGACATAAGCATAACCATGCGTTCACATACATACTCATATTGGTTCATATATAGGTCTTATGAACTTATGAAATTCATATACATACATACTTAGTAGATAAACATGCTTATACGTATTCATATATAGGTTTTATGAACTTAAAGCATAAAAACATAATATACATACATACTTCGTAGACAAACATACTTATACGTATTCATATATAAGTTTTATGAACTTAAAACATGAAAACATAGTACACATACATACTTCGTAGACAAACATACTTATACATATTCATATATAAGTTTTATGAACTTAAAACATGAAAACATAATACACATACATATTTAGCAGACAAACATGCTTATGCGTATTCATATATAAGTTTTATGAACTAAAACCATGAGAACATAATTTTCTTACGACTTTACCTTTAGGCAAATAACAAGAAAGGCCTCTTAGAAACATGGTGAGTGTACTAACTCACGATTCAAAACTTGGTAGTTACTAGCGTGCACTTGAAAGTTAGGATTCATAAATAATCACCTTCAGTTGCCCTTTTTACGCTCATTATAATCTTTCAAATGCAAAAGGGATGAACATGATACAAGCCAAGTTTACTAACTCATAAATCAATTTCGTGAATAGTCTAAAAGCTTTTCATAATCGAAGTAAATTTGCTAGCGTGTAAACTGACTTCGTAAAATACGTTTATGAATTCGAAAACGACTTCATCTCTAACTTAATGGCTTCGTATAAACGTAATACGTTTATTAACTCGTAAAACGATCTCCTTGAAGACTTAAAAGCTTCTTATAAGGGCAATAAGTTGGTTAATACTTAAAACGACTTTACTTTAAACTTAAAGGTTTCTTATAAAGGCAACACGTTTACCAAATCGTAAAACGACTTATTTTCTAACTCGAATGCTTCGTATGAACATAATAAGTTTACTAAACCGTAAAACGATTTCGTTTTCAACCTAAAAGCTTCTTAATAGCATAATACGTATGTTAGTTTGTAAAACGACTTCATCCTGAACTTACAAGCTTCTTATAAATAAAATAGGATATGTTAACACGTAAATCGGTTTCGTAAGTAACTTAAAAACTTCTTACAAACATAGAAGGGTTTATTAAATCGTAAAACGACTTAATTCCAACTTAAATGCTTCGTAAAAATATAATAGGCTTGCTAAATCGTAAAACGATCTCGTTTTCAATTCAAAAACTTCTTAATAACGTAAAACGACTGTTAACTCATAAAACGACTTCGCTTTTTAGCTAAAAGCCTCCTTGAAATGTAATATGTATGCTAAATCGTAAATCGCAACTCGTTTGAAACATAACGTGTTTAGTTAATGCTTAATTCAAACTAAGTTCGAAGCTTAAGGCTTCTCATAAACGTTATAAGTCTATTAACACATAAATCGACTTCCTTTGCAACTTCAAAGCTTCTTAAAACGTAATAAGCTTGTTAAGTTTTAAAACGATTTCGTTCCTAACTTCAAAGCTTCATATAAACGTATTACGGCTACTAACATGCAAAATGACCTCGTTTTTAACTTAAGAACTTCCTGTAGACGTAAAACGTTTGCTAGTTTGTAAAACGACTCCATTATTGACTTAAAAGCTTCGTATAAACGTAATACGTTTATTAACTTGTAGAATGGCTTCACTTTAAACTTAAAAGTTTCTTATAAACGTAATTCGTTTACTAAATCGTAAAGCGACTTCGTCTTTAACTAAAAAGGCTCTTTATAAACATAATAAGGTTGCCTAATCATAAAACGACTTTGATTCTAACTTGAAAGCTTCATATAAATGTAATATGGTTGCTAAATCATAAAAACAACTTCGTTTCTAACTTAAATGCTATGATTAGCAATAATGTAAGCTAGATTCATCGAAAATTCCATTTTAAAGCATCTAACAACCTTTCAAGAATATATTGGTTCTGCCCTAGCATAGCAATGTTTAATTCATTTGCTTGTCCGCACATATAATCGAATTCATACAATAACAATCCAAACTACCAATTCAGTAAACCGATTCGTATAACTATCATTCGAAATCCTTAAAATAGGAGGGATTAAAGGTCCACCCACCTCGAGTTCAAGCTATATGCATGCAAACTGACTGGATTGAAGCTAAATTTGAACACCCAAAGCTCACAATCCCCTCTGTTCTTCGCGTGACACACGACCATCATCAAACCCAAAACCCTAACTCACAATGTCTGAAGTATTTAGGCATGATTAGCACGAATTGAAGGGAATTCAAGCAAGGACTCAATTGATAGAGGTAAGGTTGCTTGAATTCTCACCTGCATGCGCGAAATCCACCGGGTGTTCAGCCGGTTCTGCGCTGAAATGGGTTCGGTCACGCGCAGGGGGAGACGCCGACACCTGGTGGGCATCGCCTGAGGTCCGGTCAGGCCTGAGGCGCGGCGTGGCAGCGAGGAATAGAGAAGAGAAGGCAGGTGTAGAGCTTAAGGTCTGCGAATGGTGGAGGAAGCAGAAGAACAGGTAGAGAGGAGGGGAGTGTCGGGTCACGCGTGAGGGAGGAAGAAGAAGCAGGCACGGGGGGGTTCACGCATGTGATAAATTTTAATCCCCTCTCCCCTTTTTTTTGATTCAATTCTACCACAACACTTGAACCTATTGTATTAATAATCGAATACCCGGACCTCTAATCTTAAATCGAGTTCCTAAATATAATCGTTGGTCAACTTACTTATCCTTTGATTATATTAAGGATTGATTTAGTAAATTACAGAACTATAACCAGGGTTCAACAATCTGATCGTATTTTGGGAATTGCTTTTGTTGAAGCCTCAAGGAATCGACGGCTTGCCTTATCACACAACTTTAGGGAATTTATTTTTGGGGATCTAAAGTTGAATAGATCAATAACTTGGGCGATATGGCAGTTGTAGGTTTGCGGGTATTAAAATAAAATTTTCCAACCCAACAGGCATAATATTTGATCAGCAAGTACGACAAAAATGCGGGTCTCACATTTCTCCCCCACTTTTAGAAAGTTTCATCCTCGAAACTTATACGCTTTGGTCACATGATGCGAAATAAATCCATATATACTTATATAAAAGGAAGTACTTAAAAGAAAGATTTCTTACCGACTTTCATTCACGTCATGGAGCTGTGAGATTGGTAGAGTCATTTCTTTGCTTGGAGATTGTTGCCGCCTTGCCTACTTACTGGCTCAGTCCTTTGATTGGCTTGCATGTTTTCCTGTACTTTCTTTGGACATTGGTTTTGGTAATGCCCAATTTCTCCACACCCAAAGCATGCCCCAGTTAACCTTGCACAAGGCCCATTGTGGAGCTTGCCACATGTATCACATCGAGGCCTTGGCTCATATGGAGGGCGGTTCCTTTCAGGTTGTCGACTGGAATTAGACTTCCTCCCATTTCCACGCACCTCTCCTTGTGAGCTTTTAACTTCGGGCTTCCGTTTTTGTTGCATAGCCATCTCAGATGCCTCAGACTCCTCTATAACACGCTCCACTTTGATAGCTTTTTGGTACATCGTTTGGAGATTTAGGAATGTTAGTGCAGCGACGTTTGTTTTTAACTTGGATTTGAGGCCTCTCTCAAATCGTTCCATTTTCATTTCCTCATTCGCCACTTGATGAGGAGCAAACCTACTCAATTCATTAAACTTAGATATATACTCAATAACTGGCATTTTTTCTTGCTTTAGGTCCAAAAATTCCTGCTCCTTAGCCCATTTTACCTCCTTAGGATAGTATTTTTCATCTAATAACCCCTTGAACTCTGCCCAAGTTAGTGGTTGTTCGCCTTTCTTTGGTTTAACCGTATCCCACCAAAAGCTAGCATCTTTCTCAAACAAGTGAGCTGCGAACTTCACCTTATAATGAGCAGGACACTCCATAACCTCAAACAATCCCTCAATCTTGCTCTTCCAGTGCTCATACTGAATTGGGTCTGGTGCTCTGTCAAACGTAGGTGGCTTAAGCTTAAAAAATTTAATGAGCATCTACATCCCATCATTTGGAGGCGGAGGTGGAGGGGGATTTTGCCTCTCTTTCGACATATCGTGGGCTATCTTAACTCCTGTACTCGTAACAAGACTCCAGGTCACTTATGTGCACGATATACATATACTACTTATAGAGGAATTTCCATCAACCTCCTCCTAGTAAGCTTACAACAATTAAACACTAAACACTTAACACTTAATATACAACATACATCGCATAGCACATAACACGTAGCGCATAACATATAATTACTAACACATAAAAACATATCGGCGAGTCAAATCTCATTTTCTCTTATCATTTTTTAAAACCCTATAGCTCCGATACCATCAAATGTAACACCCTCGACCTCAGGCGGGTCGTGTTACACGCCACAGTCTTTCCCCAGCCTTCCCCAGGGGAAAGACTGTTAAGGCAACTTGCTTAAACCTATTTGAAACATAACATAAGAGAGAGACTCAAAGTTTAAAACTTAGCCACTATAACCTAATTGGGCCTTGAGTTTAACCCTAGGGCTAGAAATGCTAGAATTTTCTTAATTTCTGGGGCAAAACGGCCAGAGTTTTCCCTAAAAACTGACCATTTCTCAGGCTTAAAGCCTTACATAATGACCCTGCAATACATAATGGTACTATATAACACCAACATCTCAACGGCTACACGCCGGAGTCCACAACTCTACGGGCCACACGCCCGGAGTATACAGAGCTTTCTATTTTTCATAAACTTTACAAGAAATTAAATAATTACATAACCTTACAACATATTCAATATTACATAATTACGTCACAATCAAACCAAGCAAGTCCAGCCTTGTTGTACTCCACGCATCAGTCACATACCTGTAGATCTGGGGAAAAAGGGGAAAAGTAATGGGGATGATCAACCACCGCTCAGTGAGTAAACCCTCTCTCCCAAAACATACTTAAAATACATATTAACTTACACAAGCCTTTCGTAATTCATTTTAGTTGAAGAGCTTTCACTTAATACATCATATTCGAACCATAAATCGAGTGAAGGAATAATCATACCAAAAGGCTTAACTTTTAGGAGAAACCATAATGCGTTGACTTAACATAATAAAGTTACGCAAACCCGGAAACATAGCATAAAAGGGGTTTTATGCATGAGTTTCACTTACCGGAAATCATACATAGTAACATAATCACGTAGATGAGGAGACTAGACTCTTAGAGGTACTTTGTTACTGCCATCCCGAGTCGGCCAAACTCGAGCGGCAACATACGCCTATCCGGACAGACATCATACTATGTTGAGACATAATTTCATACTTAGACTTCAGGCGGGAATCAAACCACCATCCCTGAATCTATCATAACATAACATATGTGATACCAGGCGGGAACTAAGCCACCATCCCTGGGTCTCAGACTTAAGCTTAAAGTTTCTAGAGTAACTCCTCTACGTACACATAGACATAAGCATAACCATGCATTCACATACATGCTCATATTGGTTCATATATAGGTCTTAGGAACTTATGAAATTCATATACATACATACTTAGTAGATAAACATGCTTATACGTATTCATATATAGGTTTTATGAACTTAAAGCATAAAAACATAATATACACACATACTTCGTACACAAACATACTTATACGTATTCATATATAAGTTTTTTGAACTTAAAACATGAAAACATGATACACATACATACTTCGTAGACAAACATACTTATACGTATTCATATATAAGTTTTATGAACTTAAAACATGAAAACATAATTTCCTTACGGCTTTAGCTTTAGGCAAATAACAAGAAAGGCCTCTTAGAAACATGGTGAGTGTACTAACTCACGATTCAAAACTTGGTAGTTACTAGCGTACACTTGAAAGCTAGAATTCGTAAATAATCACCCTCAGTTGCCCTTTTAACGCTCATTATAATCCTTCAAACACAAGCGATGAACATGATACAAGCCAAACTTACTAATCTCATAAATCGATTTCGTGAATGGTTTAAAAGCTTTTCATAATCGAATTAAATTTGCTAACGTATAAACGAACTTGTAAAATACGTTTACGAATTCGTAAAGCGACTTCGTTTCTAATTTAGAAGTTTTGTATAAACGTAATACGTTAATTAACTCGTAAAACGATCTCCTTTTAGACTTAAAAGCTTCTTATAAGGGCAATAAGTTGGTTAATGCTTAAAACGACTTTACTTTAAACTTAAAGGTTTCTTATAAAGGTAACACGTTTACCAAATCATAAAACGACTTATTTTCTAACTCGAATGCTTCGTATGAACGTAATAAGTTTACTAAACCGTAAAACGATTTCGTTTTCAACTTAAACGCTTCTTAATAACGTAATACGTATGTTAGTTTGTAAAACGACTTCGTCCTGAACTTACAAGCTTCTTATAAATAAAATAGGATCTGTTAACACGTAAATCGGTTTCGTAAGTAACTCAAAAACTTCTTACAAACATAGAAGGGTTTATTAAATCGTAAAACGACTTAATTCCAACTTAAATGCTTCGCATAAATTTAATAGGCTTGCTAAATCGTAAAAAGATCTCATTTTCAACTCAAAAACTTCTTAATAACGTAAAACGATTGCTAACTCATAGAACGACTTCGCTTTTTAGCTAAAAGCCTCCTTGAAATGTAATATGTATGCTAAATCGTAAATCGCAACTCGTTTGAAACATAACGTGTTTAGTTAATGCTTAATTCAAACTAAGTTCGAAGCTTAAGGCTTGTCATAAACGTTATAAGTCTATTAACACATAAATCGACTTCCTTTGCAACTTCAAAGCTTCTTAAAACGTAATAAGCTTGTTAAGTCGTAAAACGTTGTCGTTTCTAACTTAAAAGCTTCATATAAACGTAATACGGCTACTAACTCGCAGAATGACTTCGTTTTAACTTAAGAACTTCTTATAGACGTAAAACGTTTGCTAGTTTGTAAAAAGACTTCATTCTTGACTTAAATGTTTCGTATAAACGTAATACGTTTATTAACTTGTAAAACGACTTCACTTTAAACATAAAAGTTTCTTATAAACGTAACACGTTTACTAAATCGTAAAACGACTTAGTTTCTAACTTGAATGCTTCGTATAAACACAATAAGTTTACTAAATCGTAAAACGACTTCGTTTTTCACTTAAGGGCTCTTTATAAACATAATAAGATTGCCTAATCATAAAACGACTTTGATTCTAACTTGAAAGCTTCGTATAAACGTAATAGGATTGCTAAATCATAAAAACAACTTCGTTTCTAACTTAAATGCTATGATTAGCAATAATGTAAGCTAGATTCATCGAAAATTCCATTTTAAAGCATCTAACAACCTGTCAAGAATATATTGGTTCTGCCGTAGCATAGTAATGTTTAATTCATTTGGTTGTCCACACATATAATCGAATTCATACAATAACAATCCAAACTACCAATTCAGTAAACTGATTCATATAACTATCATTCGAAATCCTTAGAATAGGAGGGATTAAAGGTCCACCCACCTCGAGTTCAAGCTATATGCATGCAAACTGACTGGATTGAAGCTAAATTTGAACACCCAAAGCTCAGAATTCCCTCTGTTCTTCGCGTGACACACGACCATCATCAAACCCAAAACCCTAACTCACAATGTCTGAAGTATTTAGGCATGATTAGCACGAATTGAAGGGAATTCAAGCAAGGACTCAATTGATAGAGGTAAGGTTGCTCGAATTCTCACCTGCATGCGCGAAATCCACCGGGTGTTCAGCCGGTTCTGCGCTAAAATGGGTTCGGTCACGCGCAGGGGGGAGACGCCGGCACCTGGTGGGCATCGCCTGAGGTCCGGTCAGGCCTGAGGCGCGGCGTGGCAGTGAGGAACAGAGAAGAGAAGGTAGGTGTGGAGCTTGAGGTCTGCGAATGGTGGAGGAAGCAGAAGAACAGGCAGAGAGGAGGGGGGTGTCGGGTCACGCATGAGGGAGGAAGAAGAAGCAGGCACGAGGGGGTTCACGCGTGTGATAAATTTTAATCCCCTCTCCCCCTTTTTTTTGATTGAATTCTACCACAAAACTTCAACCTATTGTATTAGTAATCGAATACTCGGATCTCTAATCTTAAACCGAGTTCCTAAATATAATCGTTGGTCAGCTTACGGGTCCGTTGATTATATTAAGGATCGATTTAGTAAATTACAGAACTATAACCAGGGTTCAACAATCTGATCGTATTTTGGGAATTGCTTTTGTTGAAGCCTCAAGGAATCGATGGCTTGCCTTGTCACATAACTTTAGGAAATTTATTTTTGGGGATCTAAAGTTGAATAGATTAATAACTTGGGCGATATGGCAGTTGTAGGTTTGCGGATATTAAAATAAAATTTTCCAACCCAACAGGCATAATATTTGATAAGCAAGTACGACAAAAATGCGGGTCTCACATTTCTCCCCCACTTATAGAAAGTTTCGTCCTCGAAACTTGTACGCTTTAGTCACATGATGCGAAATAAATCCATATATACTTATATAAAAGGAAGTACTTAAAAGAAAGATTTCTTACCGACTTTCATTCACGTCATGGAGCTGCGAGATTGGTGGAGTCATTTCTTTGCTTGGAGATTGTTGCCGCCTTGCCTACTTACTGGCTCAGTCCTTTGATTGGCTTGCATGTTTTCCTGTATTTTCTTTGGACATTAGTTTTGATAATGCCCAATTTCTCCACACCCAAAGCATGCCCCCGGTTAACCTTGCAGAAGGCCCATTGTGGAGCTTGCCACATGTATCACATCGAGGCCTTGGCTCATATGGAGGGCGGTTCCTTTCAGGCCGTCGACTGGAATTAGACTTCCTCCCATTTCCACGCACCTCTCCTTGTGAGCTCTCAACTTTGCGCTTCCCTTTTTGTTGCATAGCCATCTCAGATGCCTCAGATTCCTCTATAACACGCTCCACTTGGATAGCTTTTTGATACATCATTTGGAGATTTGGGAATGTTAGTGCAGCGATGTTTGTTTTTAACTTGGATTTGAGGCCTCTCTCAAATTGTTCCATTTTCATTTCCCCATTCGCCGCTTGATGAGGAGCAAACCTACTCAATTCATTAAACTTAGACATATACTCAGTAACTGGCATTTTTTCTTACTTTAGGTCCAAAAATTCCTGCTCCTTAGCCCATTTTGCCTCCTTAGGATAGTATTTTTCATCTAATAACCCCTTGAACTCTGCCCAAGTTAGTGGTTGTTTGTCTTTTTTTGGCTTAACCGTATCCCACCAAAAGCTAGCATCTTTCTCAAACAAGTGAGCTGTGAACTTCACCTTATAATGAGCAGGACACTCCATAACCTCAAACAATCCCTCAATCTTCCTCTTCCAGTGCTCATACTGAATTGGGTCTGGTGCTCCGTCAAACGTAGGTGGCTTAAGCTTAAAAAATTTAATGAGCATCTCCATCCCATCATTTGGAGGCGGAGGTGGAGGGGGATTTTGCCTCTCTTCCGATATATCGTATACTATCTTAACTTCTGTAATCGTAATAAGACTCCAGGTCACTTATATGCACGATATACATATACTACTTATCGAGGAATTTCCATCAACCTCCTCCTAGTAAGCTTACAACAATTAAACACTTAACACTTAACACTTAATATACAACATACATCGCATAGCACATAACACGTAGCGCATAACATATAATTACTAACACATAAAAACATATCGGCGAGTCAAATCTCATTTTCTCTTATCATTTTATAAAACCCTATAGCTCTGATACCATCAAATGTTACACGCCACAGCCTTCCCCTGGGGAAAGACTGTTAAGGCAACTTGCTTAAACCTATTTGAAACAATTATAAGAGGGACACTTAAAGTTTAAAACTTAAGCCACTATAACCTAATTGGGCCTTGAGTTTAACCCTAGGGTTAGAAATGCTAGAATTTTCTTAATGAGCTAGGATTCGTAAATAATCACCTTCAGTTGCCCTTTTAACGCTCATTGTAATCCTTCAAACACAAGCGATGAACATGATACAAGCCAAGTTTACTAATCTCATAATTCGATTTCGTGAATGGTTTAAAAACTTTTCATAATCGAATTAAATTTGCTAATGTATAAACTAACTTGTGAAATACGTTTACGAATTCGTAAAACGATTCGTTTCTAATTTAGAAGCTTCGTATAAACGTAATACGTTAATTAACTCGTAAAACGATCTCCTTTTAGACTTAAAAGCTTCTTTTAAGGGCAATAAGTTGGTTAATACTTAAAACAACTTTACTTTAAACTTAAAGGTTTCTTATAAAGGTAACACGTTTACCAAATCGTAAAATGACTTATTTTCTAACTCGAATGCTTCGTATGAACGCAATAAGTTTACTAAACCGTAAAACGATTTCGTTTTCAACTTAAAAGCTTCTTAATAACGTAATACGTACGTTAGTTTGTAAAACGACTTCGTCCTGAACTTACAAGCTTCTTATAAATAAAATAAGATCTGTTAACACGTAAATCGGTTTCATAAGTAACTTAAAAACTTCTTACAAACATAGAAGGGTTTATTAAATCGTAAAACGACTTAATTCCAACTTAAATGCTTTGTATAAATATAATAGGGTTGCTAAATCGTAAAATGATCTCGTTCCCAGCTCAAAAACTTCTTAATAACGTAAAACGATTGCTAACTCATAAAACGACTTCGCTTTTTAGCTAAAAGCTTCCTTTAAATGTAATATGTATGCTAAGTCGTAAATCGCAACTCGTTTGAAACATAACGTGTTTAGTTAATACTTAATTCAAACTAAGTTCGAAGCTTAAGGCTTCTCATAAACGTTATAAATCTATTAACACATAAATCGACTTCCTTTGCAACTTCAAAACTTCTTAAAAACGTAATAAGCTTGTTAAGTCCTAAAATGATTTCGTTCCTAACTTCAAAGCTTCATATAAATGTATTACGGCTACTAACTTGCAAAATGACCTCATTTTTAACTTAAGAACTTCCTATAGACGTAAAACGTTTGCTAGTTTGTAAAACGACTCCATTATTGACTTAAAAGCTTCGCATAAACGTAATACGTTTATTAACTTGTAGAACGACTTCACTTTAAACTTAAAAGTTTCTTATAAACGTAATACGTTTACTAAATCGTAAAGCGACTTAGTTTCTAACTTGAATGCTTCGCATAAACACAATAAGCTTACTAATTCGTAAAGTGACTTCGTCTTTAACTAAAAAGGCTCCTTATAAACATAATAAGGTTGCCTAATCATAAAACGACTTTGATTCTAACTTGAAAGTTTTGTATAAATGTAATAGGGTTGCTAAATCATAAAAACAATTTCATTTCTAACTTAAATGCTATGATTAGCAATAATGTAAGCTAGATTTATCGAAAACTCCATTTTAAAGCATCTAACAACCTTTCAAGAATATATTGGTTCTGCCCTAGTATAGCAATGTTTAATTCATTTGCTTGTCCACACATATAATCGAATTCATACAATAACAATCCAAACTACCAATTCAGTAAACTGATTCATATAACTATCATTCGAAATCCTTAAAATAGGAGGGATTAAAGGTCCACCCACCTCGAATTCAAGCTATATGCATGCAAACTGACTGGATTGAAGCTAAATTTGAACACCCAAAGCTCAGAATCCCCTCTGTTCTTTGCGTGACACACGACCATCATCAAACCCAAAACCCTAACTCACAATTTCTGAAGTATTTAGGCACGATTAGCACGAATTGAAGGGAATTCAAGCAAGGACTCAATTGATAGAGGTAAGGTTGCTCGAATTCTCTCCTGCATGCGCGAAATCCACCGGGTGTTCAGCCGGCTCTGCGTTGAAATGGGTTCGGTCACGTGCAGGGGGAGACGCCGGCACCTGGTGGGCATCGCCTGAGGTCCGGTCAGGTCTGAGGCGCGGCGTGGCAGCGAGGAACAGAGAAGAGAAGGCAGGTGTGGAGCTTGAGGTTTGCGAATGGTGGAGGAAGCAAAAGAACAGGCAGAGAGGAGGGGAGTGTCGGGTCACGCGTGAGGGAGGAAGAAGAAGCAGGCACGGGGGGGTTTACGCGTGTGATAAATTTTAATCCCCTCTCCCCCTTTTTTTTGATTCAATTCTACCACAAAACTTGAACCTATTGTATTAATAATCAAATACCCGGGCCTCTAATCTTAAACCGAGTTCCTAAATATAATCGTTGGTCAGCTTACTAGTCCTTTGATTATATTAAGGATTGATTTAGTAAATTACAGAACTATAATCAGGGTTCAACAATCTGATCGTATTTTGGGAATTGCTTTTGTTGAAGCCTCAAGGAATCGACGGCTTGCCTTGTCACACAACTTTAGGAAATTTATTTTTGGGGATCTAAAGTTGAATAGATCAATAACTTGGGCGATATGGCAGTTGTAGGTTTGCGGATATTAAAATAAAATTTTCCAACCCAACAGGCATAGTATTTGATAAGCAAATATGACAAAAATGCGGGTGTCACAAGATACAAGTTGGTACTGGAAAAAATTACAGAGACTGAAGGCTAAATTCAGGGCATATCCAAAAGAGGATTGTAGAGTAAAGGAAGGCTACCAGAGGCTTTTGCAGAGCACAACTAAAATCCCATGGACACAAATCGTATGGACAAGAACTAGCATGCCTCGGCACTCTTTTACTGCATGGATGTTCATGCATCAGAAGTTACCAGTACTATAACGAGTAGGAAAGTTTATTCAGCTCCAATCCATGGATTATAAGTTCTGCCACCAAAAATATGAGACACAAGAGCACCTGTTCTTTGAATGCCATTATGCAATAGAGACATGGAGGAATTTTCAAATTGAATGGGGCATGAACCTGGAGATGACAGGGATAGAATCATGCCTGAACTCCCTCACTAAGCCGAAGCTATCCAGAAAGACCAAAGGGGTGATCTTCGCACTGATTAATGCAGTTACCTATTATATTTGGAGGGCCAGAAATAATTTAATGCTCAAGGACCAAGCATACGCAGCACAATAGATCCTAAAAGAAGCAAGAGAACAAATTGGCCAAAGGATTCCCCATTTGCATCATTACAAACACAAATACAACACATGCATAGAATACAAGTGGTACAGAAAGTGAGACGGGGGTATTCCCGGGGCTCATTAGGGTGCATATATCAGTTTTGGTTCAATAAATTACCCATTTTCGCATTAAAAAAAAATAATACATGCATATATATATATATATATATATATATATATATAT